>JBBPOF010001355.1:0-10543 GCA_038091315.1 Porphyrellus cyaneotinctus | reverse complement strand
TCTCCACAGCCCCTGAGCCAAATCACATGACCTAGGGACCAGTTTGTAGCCAAGGGTTTGTACTTTGTTGGTCTTACCAAAGTGAGGTGTAATTCCCACAGATGATTGCAGGGTGCTTCACACCCTGGTTTGGGGTCAGTTATTGGAACAGTTTTTGGAGTCACTGTATGGGCAAAAGCTGGATTACAAATCACAATATAGAGGTTTTATAGTCCTGGGCATACCCTGGACTTCTGAACTAGAAAACTATCAACAAGAGTGATATATGTGTGTTACGATTCAATATATGTGCGCCTCCATTTTCCTTATCTCTTTGCGTTTCTCTACGTTCATACTCCCTGGAATACTAACACCAGGTCAAGATGATTTCCTTCTCCTCTTTAACCAGGACGGTTTTAGTGTCATTGCATTACCCTGAATACAGTCCTCATGCCGTTTCTTCTTCCTATTGCCAGTAGGGGATACGCACTTACGCCTGGCTTATTAATCTATGGACAGCTTCCTCCTCTAAGTAGTTCTTTCGCACTACTTACGTTTTTCCTAACAACCATCATGACTCATTTGTGACCCAGCTGTTCTATCTGTTTCTACGATGTTCTATAGATTAGTCATCCGCAGTAGTTCATCTAGTACTTATACCGAGCTGCCTGTATCTCTTTTCCTCATTCTTGATCTACGCAATACAACGTTCATTGTACACTCTCAAGTCTCCATCATCCTAAGTCTCTTTCGACTTGAGGAACCTTTGACCTTGACCTTGACCCCCTTGACTTGTCTCTTGTCGTAGCTTGGTTCTATCAAGGACGCTGTATCTCTTCATGAGTACCTCCCTCGAGACAAACTAAGTATGCTTGACGTACAGCGTACGTTTCGCATAACAAAAGATCAAGAATCTCCTTTCGTCCCTCCTATTTAGGAGAAGGACCGGCCCACCTTTGTCACCACAACGTCCAGACCTTCTCGTCGAAGGTACCAAGCACCACAGGACTCTGACAACAACGACAAGTCACTGTACTCTGAAACCACTGTATCCAGAACCTCCCAGGTTGTGACGCCCTTCGTACCCACTGTACCCCCTGCACCCAGAATAACCCCAGCACCCATGTCTAACCCCTCCGAACTCAAAGCCACCCTCCCCGCGGATTTCTCTGGGGAACCCTCAGACGCCATGAGATGGATCAAGGCCATGAAGGCCTACTTCGCCATCAACTCCAGATTATATTCATCAGACGACACCCAGGTCATGACCACTCTCAATAAGATGAGCAAGGGATGAGGAGTCTCTTTCTCAGAGATGTGGTATGACAAGATGGCCGACACCAACACCCCCAACACTGATAAAACCTTCGACAAACTCGTACTGGACTTTGAGTCCACCTTCTTCCCCTTTGACATCAAAGCAGTCGCTCGACACGACCTCACCAAGTTGGTCCAGAAATCGTTCAAGCTTCCGAATGGAAGCATGGACGACAGATTCCAGAAATACATCACTGACTTCCAGAACCTTGCTGCTAAAGCGGGAATCACTGATCCCATCACGCTCATTGACCAATTCTCCCTCGGCATCGATCAGCAGATTGCCACCATGATTCTGTCCATGGCTGCCATCCTCACCACTTTACCCAAGTGGATCGAACAGGCCAAGATCTTCCATGCGCAGAAGATGCGCATCGCTACCCTTAGAGGTCATCACGGAACCCCCTCGCTTCTAAACCCTCGCACCACCAAAGACCCTGATGCCATGGATGTTGACGCAGTAACCCTGCGAAAACTCACCCCTGCTGAACGTGCTAAGTGCTTCAAAGATGGCCCTTGCTTCCGCTGTAGAAAACCCGGACACAATGCTACCCAATGTCGTTCTCAACGAACCTCTCAACCATCAGCTCCTCGTCCCCAGAAGGTTCAAACCACGGAAACCACCACAACCAGCGATCCTCCCCCATCGAACTCCATTGTTACTTCCCTTTCCGCATTAGAACAGTATGTCCAGACCTTGAAGACCCAAGGGAAGGACGAGACCGAAGTTCTTCAAACCCTGAAACTCTGTTATGACGACCCAGTGGAGGAAGTAGCCGTAACCAATCTCAAAGCAGAGGATTTTTAAATCGGGAAGATGTCTCGACGTCTTCTTCCCATGATATCGCCCATGTACTAGTAGCTTTGCCGAAACACAGAACTCTTCGCATTTCTATCAAGCTCCGAGCTAGTACAAAAATCATCGAAACCACCGCCCTCATTGACTGCAGAGCCACCGGAAACTTCATCGACACCGGACTCCTTTGTGAAGCCGACTTCCCCCTCGTCCGTCTTTTCAAACCTACCTTGGCAATAAATGTTGACGGAACCACCAATGCCAAAGGAACTATACATTGGAAAGCCCACACTTCCTTCCAGCATAACTCCTTCGCCGATGACATAGATCTCATGATACTCAGCCTCAGAAAAAGACAGATCATTCTGGGAATGCCCTGGCTGCGAAAGTGGAATCCCCACATTAACTGGAACACTCATACTCTTGAAATCCCTTGACCACCGTCCCCAGCATCAGACGATCTACACACCCCACAACAATACCTTCTTCGATGGCTTGGTCTTGAAGCTGATTGAAAGATATCACAACGCCTTCGAAAGCGAGAACTGTGGCACAATGGTGAAATGATCAACAAGGTCACCATCTCCACTCAAATCACTCAAACCGAGAAACCAGCAGAACAACCGGTCCCGGATTGGTGTCAGGACTTCGCCGATGTCTTCTCAGAAAAGATGCATACCAAGTTACCACCCCACAGACCCTTCGATCACACCATCGACCTCCTCCCCATGTTCACTCCGAAGATAGCCAAGATATACTCCTTGAACCCTGCTGAACTCTCTGCCTGCGAAGCATTCGTCAAAGAACATTTAGCAACTGGGCGTATCGTTCCCTCCAAATCCCCTCAAGCATCCCCGTTCTTCTTCGTACCCAAAAAGAATGGAACCCTCCGTCCTTGCCAAGACTATCAACACCTGAATCTTCATACCCAACGCTTCGGATACCCTTTGCCACTCATTCCAGAACTCATCAACGACATGAAGGACGCCAACTTCTTCACCAAGTTTGACATCCGATGGGGGTATAACAACATCCGCATTCGAGAAGAGGACCAATGGAAAGCAGCGTTCATCACACCCCTCGGGTTGTTCGAACCCACTGTCATGTTCTTTGGATTTTGCAACGCTCCTGCGACCTTCCAATCCTTCATGAATCACATCTTCGCAGACATGATAGCGGAACGTTGGCTCAAAATCTATATGGACGATCTAGGCATATGCACCCAAGGCACCCTCTCTCTTCATCATGAACGAACTCATCGCATCCTCCTTCGTCTCCGCAAACACAATCTATCCTTGAAGATCTCCAAATGCACCTTCGATGTCCCAACAATGGAATACCTTGGGATGGTCATCAGACAGGGACAGGTCGCAATGGACACCAAGAAACTCAATGCCATCCGCGATTGGAAACCTCCCACCTCTGTCAAAGCCATACGATCTTTCACCGGTTTCGCCAATTTCTATTGAAAATTCATTCCCAATTTCTCCAACATTGTCGCCCCCCTGAACCTGTTAACCCGGAAAGATGAACCTTGGGCTTGGACCCCACTCCAACAGAAAGCATTCGACACCCTCAAGACTATTTTCTCCTCCGCTCCTGTCCTCTGTATCCCCGACACCTCACGCCCCTTTTCCCTTATGACCGACGCCTCCCTTTTGGCGGCTGGTGCAGTACTTATGCAGGACAACGCCAACGGCGACCCCCATCCCTGTGCTTACTTCTCGAAAACCTTCGCCCCTGCGGAACGCAACTACGACATCTATGACAGAGAACTCCTCACTGTCATCCTTGCACTTTCTGAATGGCGACATTATCTCCAAGGAACCAACCATCCAATCACCGTCATCACTGATCACAAAAATCTCTCCTACATCAAAGACCCTCGCAAACTCTCTTGCCGGCAGGCCCGATGGGTGCTGTTCCTCCAAGACTTTGACATAATCTGGAAAGTGACACCGGGTTCCAAGATGGCTCCTGCCAACGCCCTCTCTCATCGGGATCATCTAGATACCACTGCTGATAACGCAGACGCTTTCATTTTCCCAGAACCCATGGTCATCAATGCACTCGATACTACTCTCGCCCACAAGATCTCCTCCTCCTCGGCCTCCGACCCTCTCGTGCTGCATGCTATCACAAGCCTTCAACAGGGTTCACCACTATTTCCCCGTTTGACTCTAGCTGATTGGACTCTCGACAATGGCCACCTCTACTTCAAAGGTCGAATGTATATCCCTCTGTCCTCTCGCCACTCCGTTGTCTACGCCCTACACTCCTCTCCCTCTACAGGTCATATGGGCCATTTCCACACCAAGGCTATTGTCGAACGAGACTTTTGGTGGCCTGGACTGTCCTCTTTCATCAACACTTTTGTCTCTGGCTGTGCTATCTGCCAGCAGAACAAAGTTAACACCCACCCCACTCGTCCCCCTCTGGCTCTGGTTGTCTCCACCTCCTCGCTTCCATTTCGACAACTCTCCGTTGATCTCATCACCGATCTCCCTCTCTCCACCGGCTCTGATTCTCTGATGGTCATGGTCGACCATGGCCTTATGAAGGGGGTAATTCTGTGCCCTTGTACTAAAACTATTGACGCCGCTGGAGTCGCCAAACCTTTCTTTGAATATGTCTACAAACAATTCAGGCTATACAACTCCATCATCTCAGATAGAGGCCCTCAATTTGCCTCTGCTTTTGGGTTAGAACTAGCCAGACTCCTCAACTATGATATCCGCCTCTCCACCGCTTATCACCCTCAAACGGATGGTCAAACCAAATGAACGAATCAGGAAATCGAAACTTATCTCCATATCTTCTGTTCCAACAATCCCTGAAAATGGACAGAGTACATCACCACCGCCGAATTCCACCATAACTCCGCCCCACATAGCTCTACCAAAGCCTCCCCTTTCTCTCTGCTTCTTGGATATGAACCCCAGTCATATCCTCCCCTAGGCAAAACCTTCCTCCCTGCTCTCGAAAACCAACTCTCCCAACTTGAAGAAGCCCGAAAGGAAGCTCTGGCAGCACATGAAACCACCCGACGGATCATGACAGAACGTTCCACTCAGAAATTCTACCCCTGGAAAGTAGGTGATAAGGTTTGGCTAGAAGCCTCTAATCTACGCCTCCACTATCTTTCTCGGAAACTCGCCCCAAAACGCCATGGACCTTTCGAGATATCTCAGGTCCTATCACCGCTCACTTACCGGTTACGCCTACCACCCACATGGAAAATCCATGATGTGTTTCATGCCAACCTCTTATCTCCTTATTGCAAAACTGTTGCACATGGTCCCAACTTCTCCCAACCCCCTCCTGATCTAATTGATGCCAAAGAAGAATATGAAGTTGATCGGATCATCAGTCATAGAGGCAATGCTGGAAAACGCCAGTACCTAACCGCATGGAAGGGTTATCTGTCTTCGGAAAACACATGGGAACCCGAAAGCAATCTCCGCCACGCCCCTGAAATACTCAAGGCTTATAAGGAGAGTCATCGTCTGAACTGAATTCCCAGGAAGCGGTGTCTCTTCGTGAGTACCCCCCTGCAAATGTTCAACTTCTCCATTGAAACCATCATCTTTGACTCCCCTGAATATGTCTTTCCTATCTTCGTCTCGTTCCTCCTCCTCTCTCTCCTCCTCTCCAAACACCTCCCCGCTGCGTTCTCATCCTGTTCGTCCTTCTTGTTTGCCCTTACATTTCATTCTCATTCTCTACACCGCTATTCTTACCACGCCACATATCTGCCGTGCCCTCAAGGATCTCTATCTGTTCGAAGAAGACGTCGTCACCCAGGAACTCATCAAGCTTTTCCACGAGACCCTGACTGTTGAGTGATACCATCGTCTAGCCAATCCTTCGGACCCTCCTTCAAACTTCGGTATTCCATTACAACTTCATATATCTGCTCTTCCTTGTCGCATTCTCACCATCCTCCATCTGTGTGGATTCCACTCTTTCATTGAACGATTACCCACCACTGTGATCTATCCCACATTCTGACGAATTTATCTATCCATGACCATGGAAGAACGAGACAGATACATGGAGGCTACCAACTTCCTTCCTCCTCGATCCCCGCCTATCGTACCCATCCCTCCTCCCAGACCCCAGGAAGAAACCTTCGTATCTGCCACTCCCACTCTTGCATCCCGCATCTCCTCTCATCCCTGCTCCCCCATGACCCAGCTATCCAAAACCTCCACCGCTATTGAATCATCCACCCCCACCTCTCCTGTAGAACGACCTCTCACCCCGGTGGCTATTCGTTTCCCACATGATCCTGATACTGTTGGCCGACACCTCGATGAAGATGCTCGACGCCTCTTCAGGACCTATTATACTCAAAACACTTCTGGCAATACCGTTCTTTCGGCGACCACTCATGTTCTTCCTAATGTCTTTCCTCCTACCCCCGCCAATGCCACCACTCAGTGCTTTCATTGTCACGGTCTTGGGCACCTGGGAGATGACTGCCCCCAATACATGTGTCCCAAGTGTCATTGTGCCGCCCCTGGTCATCCGTCACGTCTTTGTCTCACCATCCAATGTAGTATTTGCCTTCGATGGGGACATGGACCCCAATATTGTCCTGGAGTACCTTGCTCCACTTGTGCTGCGTTTGGGCACCAAGAGGCTGATTGTCCTTTTACGGTCCTTACTCCCGAGCAGGCCACGTCTATCTTCTCCCCCGGAGCTCTCCAACGAGAACCCCCTCCTCCTGATGCGTAGAGGCAGTATGTTACTTGAGCCTGGGGCTCCAGTATACGAAGGGGGTAATGTTACGATTCAATATATGTGCGCCTCCGTTTTCCTTATCTCTTTGCGTTTCTCTATGTTCATACTCCCTGGAATACTAACACCAGGTCAAGATGATTTCCTTCTCCTCTTTAACCAGGACGGTTTTAGCGTCATTGCATTACCCTGAATACAGTCCTCATGCTGTTTCTTCTTCCTATTGCCAGTAGGGGATACGCACTTACTCCTGGCTTATTAATCTATGGACAGCTTCCTCCTCTAAGTAGTTCTTTCGCACTACTTACGTTTTCCCTAACAACCATCATGACTCATTTGTGACCCAGCTGTTCTATCTGTTTCTATGATGTTCTATAGATTAGTCATCCGCAGTAGTTCATCTAGTACTTATACCGAGCTGCCTGTATCTCTTTTCCTCATTCTTGATCTACGCAATACAACGTTCGTTGTACACTCTCAAGTCTCCATCATCCTAAGTCTCTTTCGACTTGAGGAACCTTTGACCTTGACCTTGACCCCCTTGACTTGTCTCTTGTCGTAGCTTGGTTCTATCGAGGATGCTGTGTCTCTTCATGAGTACCTCCCTCGAGACAAACTAAGTACGCTCGACATACAGCGTACGTTTCGCGTAACAACAACCTCTCCCTATCCACCGCTTACCATCCTCAATCCGACAGAGAAACAGAACATATCAACCAGGAAATCAAAACATTCCTATGGATCTACTTGTTACGATTCAGTATATGTGCGCCTCCGTTTTTCTCTTATCTTCTCACTTCTCTACTTTCGCCCTCCCTGGAATGCTAATGCCAGGTCGAGACGACTTCCTTCTTCTGTTCAACCCAGATGGTTTTAGCGTCATTGCGTTATCGTGAACGCACTCCCCATGCCGTTCTCTTTCTCCTTCTCTATTGCCGGTAGGGGTTACGCACTTTGTATGACTCATCTCTCTACGGACAGCCTTCTCCTCTAAGCAGTTCTCTCGCACTGCTTACGTCTCCCCTAGTTACCATCGTGACTTACCTATTGTTCTATCTGCTTCTACGGTGTTCTACTCGATTAGTCATCCGCAGTAGTCCATTAGTACTTATACCAAGCTGCTTGTACTTTTCTCCTCATTCTTGATCTGCGCAATACAACGTTCATTGTACGCTTTCAAGTCTCCCCTTGACCTCAGTCCGTTTGACTTGAGGAACCCTTGACCTCCACCCTTGACTTGTCTTCTGTCGTAGCTTTGTTCTATCGAGGACGTTGTGTCTCTTCGTGAGTACCTCCCTCGAGACAAACAGAGTACGCTCTACGTACAGTGTACGTTTCGCGTAACACTACTACGGATCACACACAGCCTCTTGGGCTGATTCTATCACCCATGCAGAATTTGCACACAACCACCACCCTCATTCCATCACCGGCAAGTCCCCCTTCTATCTCATGATGGGATATGAACCCCATGCCCTACCTTCCATCCTCTCTGAATCCTCCATCCCTGCCATAGAAACTTGCCTCAAGGCTCTATCCGCTGCTCAAGATGAAGCTCTTGCAGCCCATGAGCTTGCTCAACAAGTTATGACCTCCTGCATCTGCTCTAAATTCAAGCCATTTCCGAAAGGAAGTAAGGTTTGGCTAGAAGCCTGCAACCTGAAATGCAACCTTTCATCTCCAAAATTTGCCCCCAAACGAGAAGGACCCTTCACCATCACCAATGTCTTATCTCCCCTATCATACAAACTCTGACTCCCAAAGACATGGAAAATTCATCCTGTGTTCCACGCCTCCCTCTTATCACCCTATCATGAAAACCCTATCCATGGCCCAAATCATCTGAAACCTCCTCCTGACCTTATCAATGGAGAAGAAGAATTCAAAATTGATAAGCTCCTGTGCCACCACGGTCCCCCTTCTCGCCGCTCCTTCTTGATCTGATGGAAAGGGTACACAGCCGAAGAAGACTCCTGGGTTCCTAAGTCCAATTTAGGACATGCCAAGACCCTCCTCCATGCTTATAAATGCTCTCACCCAAAAGCCTTTCCTCCCAAGCCCCAAAAATGACCTACCCTTCCACCACCAATGCTATCTGCTCCCGTCTCTCATCTATTTCCATCCCTCCTGCCACCACTCGCAGACTCGTTCTTATTTCTGACAACCTTGAGCTCCTAGAGCTCCTTCTCACTGATCGCAGCCTATCCTTATCCATTGAAAGCCAATTAGAAGTCAACTCACCCCTTGACATCCTCTACTGCACTCTGAATTCCACCATTTCCCTCTGTCAATACATAAAATACTCCATTACCCCCAATGATTCCCCTGAAGACTTCCATCTCACCACCAATGCCTGCCTCTCCCACATCAATCTAGAACACACCATTCAGTACCTCTTAACCATGCTCATGCAGCTCAGTATGCTCAATTTGTCTATAGAAATCCATGATGCCCTCCATAACAACCTTAACTCCCCTGCTCTCGCCCCTTGTGTACCAACCCCAGCTCCTCCCCGTCCCTGGCACCCCACCACTGCAGTCCCATCCCCTCCTCGACCACTCTCCCAGCAGTCCTCCTCATCGTCCTCCAATGGCTCCATCTACCCCGTCGTCCTCCACTCCCATCCCATCTCTGATGCTCGACAATGTGTCCAGGCCATCACAGAAAGCATGCATCTCCAGCTCGATGCCATCCTTGACACCAGTCACCCCCACTACAATAATGCCTGCTATCTGTGTCACCGTCTTAGTCACATCAAATGAGACTGTCACCTCTACAAGTGCCTGTACTGTCATAGGTTTGCCCCCTGGCATAACCAGCAACAGTGTCCCCACCATCCTCATTCCCCACCTAAGACCCCCAGTGCACCCACCTCCACTGCCTCTAGCAGCACATCCCTCAGGTCTACTATGGCCTCCAACCCTGTGCCCCCACTTGCTGCTGTATCTAACCCTGATGTTGATGATGTCACATCCACTCTCGCAGACCCAGAATGGTCCACCCTTCCAGGGACCTTGTCCTCCCCACGGTATACTCCACAGCCTATCTCTCCACCTCCGTTGTTGTCCACAGAGTCCTCTCTCACCCGCACTCCATCCCCATCCTTCAGTGACAACAATTACAATGGTTTCGACAATGAAGCCATGGGTAACATGACCGGCAAGCTGGTTGGCCAGGACTTTTACTTTTGAATGTGGATCTGGAAGCTCCACCATAACTGGTGGATAATGTTATAATTTACCCTTATCCTTTTCTTTTCTCCTTTTCTTTTGACATAACTAAGCCACATTCAGACTTCTCTTATTTCTTCCGTGATGACTCATCTCCATTCCACCACCTTCCATCACCTTCCACTCACTTTGTCATCGCTTCCTTCCATCACATTCCATCCAGTTCCTTTTCGCTTATTCAGCTAGTCTTTCTACAGTGGCTCAAGCAACTGTCCCAATGTTTGCATGTTTTCCCCTAAAGCTAATAACCCTCAACAACCCTAACCTGGACTGCCATTATGTTAGTGTATGGAATATAGCACAAACCATTGGCTTTCTATAGCACCAAGGATCAAGAGATTTGAATAGGATTTGATGAAATGGCAGCCATTTCAAAATGATCACTCATTGGGACAGTTGTTTGACTTTAAGTTTTTATTACATATATTAGACCATAGCATGCTGTAAAGTGATTACATATGTTTGGTAATGGTTCTAT
>JBBPOF010001354.1:0-10566 GCA_038091315.1 Porphyrellus cyaneotinctus | reverse complement strand
TATCCTTTCTTTCATAAGATAAAGGTTGACATCAAGATCGTCGTAGACGTGTAGCACATCTTCCAACGCGGTCTTTCCAGGAACTCAGCTTCCAAACTGCTCGTTTCTCGCTCCGGATATTAAGACATGCCAGAAGGCAGGGAAGATTGTGACCATCTCGCTTGGTGGGGCAACTGGCGGAGCGTCCTTCGCGAATGATGCTGAAGGTCGAGCTTTCGCACATATCATCTGGGATAATTTCCTTGGTGGGACGAGCACTACGCGTCCGTTCGGTGATGCGGCATTGGATGGGTAAGCCTCGTTACCGGTCTCGGATCACATGCGTGGCTTATCGTTTGACAGGATCGATATGGATATCGAGGGTGGAGCACAAACGGGATTCACTGCATTCCTTACGACCCTCCGTCAGCTGATGAATGGTGGTGGCAAACCGTTCGTCTTGCTTTTGCTCTGAACATCGCTCAAACTAATTATTGTTGGTGTTCAAGATATTATATCACTGCCGGTAAGCAAAAACCGTCTAGTACATACAAAGTGACTTCCAAGCTTTCGCCACAGCCCCCCAGTGTCCTTATCCTGACGGATACATCGGAAGCACATTAAATGCTGTTCCATTTGATGCCGTCTTTGTCCAGTTCTGTGAGTGTTGCAAATCAAACGCTTCACGGGGCTCGTTCTTGACCGTCATGCAGACAACAACTACTGCGGGCTGACCAATTATGCCAACCCGAACGTAAGTGATTGCTCATTACCATACATGCGCCATTTGTGCTTATCCCATACTAGGCTTGGAACTTTGCTACCTGGTATGAATTGTCTAGGATCATTTCAGTTCAGAATACCTTATCGACGCGATAGGGACAACTGGGCCAAGACGGTGTCTCCCAATCCAAATGTGAAAGTTTTCATCGGTGCCCCTGCGTCTTCGAGTGCAGCGGGGTCAGGTTACGTCGATGCCTCAACTTTCTCTACCATCATCCAGCAGACGAGCAATGAGTATTCGTCATTTGGCGGAGTGATGTTGTGGGACATGTCACAAGCCTATGGTTCGTGCATTCTTGTCACTGAACGAAACTTCAATCATGGATTGAGCTGACGGGCTGCTAGCCAACAATAGGTATGACATTTCTGTGAAGAATGCGCTTAGTGGCAGTGGAGGAACTGTCACGACTGCAACCACAACAACTACGAGCAAGCCCGCCACTTCTACGACTCCGAGCAAGTCCGCCACTGCTACGACTTCGACTACGACAGGGAAGCCTACCACCTCGACCACTTCGTCGACTATGACGAGCGCGACTACCAGCACAACTGCCGGCACGGGTTCTTGCGCCGGGATTTCGGCGTGGCAAACAGGCGTCACAGTAAGCATTCCCCTTGGTGTGCCGTAATGCGCGCTTTTGCTGACAACTTGTAACTGTACTAGTATGTGGCCGGTAACCGGGTCACTTACAAGTATGAAGGCAACTCATTACCCCGATTACCTATACTGATGTGAAATTTCCAGTGGCGACCTCTGGACTGCGAAATGGTGGACGTATAACGACATACCTGGGGGTATGTCGTGTTCACGGAAGCTGTGTGACGACTGACCCCTCCTCAACATTACATGACAGGTCTCGCAGGTGCTTGGACGGACAATGGTCGCTGTTCGATAAGCGCTGCAACTGCCAAAGCCAGAATGGCACGGGCAATCCCGGGAAGGTTTATGGCCACGAATCGGCCGTGAAGTATTATAAGACTAGACGGTTCCTTCCCTTCTGAGCTGGTACTCCATTGGTTGCACAATATTCTACTAGGCATTGCTGAGGATCTTTGCACGAAGGTTTTTGGGGAACGTGTTGTAAGATTGTATGCAAGTATAGTCTGGATCGTGGGGCTTACTTGAAGTAACCTGTGGAGACCCGTTGATACCCATTGTACATCATAATTTATTACCATTCATGTGTCACACAGAGGCCATACATCGTTAGAAAGACTTGAGATGGTGTCCAAGCGATGTGTCGCTCAGGAAGTCGGCAGAGTGCGGCCCGGGACAGGAAGGATGTTCCGGCCCAGGAACGTTGAACTCCGGGCCGCAGGGCTCCAATGAATCACGCAATATCACAGTAATGTTGATGGCGACCCGCACTTTGCCAGTCTGGGATTCCTTCAATCTTTACCGTACAACTATTTCCGAGTCATTGTTCTGTGTTCACGCGTCACACTTCTCATGTGTGACGAAGACCTAGGCTCAAGCTCACCTCCTTCTGACTCGGGCGCTCAACCCGCTCCTCCTTGTCCATGTCGACCACCCCGCCAAAGCTGATATTGTGGCACAGCTTCTGGTCTCCCACATTTCATCCGAGCCCTGGGAAAATCAATTTAATAATGCCTGATTTAAATGTCTTCACATGCAAGGAGAATATTCTGGCAGCTGCAGCCAGAGTCGACTCGCCGGTCAATTTTGACCTCTATTCGATTCCTGCGCAGGCTTATGCGCCTCTTGGCGATCTTGAAACCACTCTTGGCGCCCTTTGTCTTTCCACCCTTGGTTCACCCATCCTTTCTGAAGTACTCATTGGAACGAAGCTGATATGGACAGGAGGAAAGGATGAGATATGAATATCCACATTTTTTACCCACCACGTAAGAGTCGTTCCAGGCAAGCCAGGCACCTATTACTTCAGGGACGGCGCTTCTCTGACGTTTTGCGCCTGTGGCGAAAATGGGTCTATAACACGACTTTATCGAAACTATGGGCGCCGTTGAGTGTATAAAATTTAACGACCTTTCCTGTGGCTCTTGTGAGTTCAACGGGAATGGACATGCTGGCGTACGAGCACCTGCAACCGCAGAAGGTGTGTGAGTAGAGTGACGCGAGATGATGGCGAGACGTACTCTCCACAACTGTTTCCGATCTGAGCGAGCGCATCGCAGACAAACAGAAGGAATGCGGGCGCATGCCCCTACTGTTTGTGCGAAATTCGAATACGACTTTCCAAATGTTGCCCAGCCAGTTTGCCAAATTGGAGGTTGTCTCGGAGAGCAGCTGTTCTCTGCAGGACCGTTCTTTGATAATGGCACGTTTCGAGTCACGAGACAGCTCGAGCAAGAGCTCGAGCAACAATGTGACGATCTCTGCTTTTTTGGCTTTAGGGTTCAGAGTTGGAATACGTGCGTACCGCTGTTGCATCTGAGTGGCTGAGGTGGGTGTCGTGTCCCGTCTGTTCTTTGAGGCGACATCGAGTACGGGTTCGAGGTGCTTCTGGACGAGAAGCTGCTGTGCGCTATGTCGGGACTTCGAAATTTGGGCTAACCTGCCAAGGTCCTTCCTATTTGGGAAAAAGGGGCATACAATGTTGGGTTTCAAAAGAGTAGAAGGTGTTATGTAAGATCAGGCCTCAATCAGCGTTATCACGACTCATCACATTTTATCCCCGGTAAGTAGGACTGGCGACAAGTTTTAACAGCTAAGCTCACGATAGGAATAGTATGAAAGTGCAGTCAGTGTCACCTCTCGCTCCGTTAGGTATCGAAGCAGCCCTGAAAGCGAAACAAGACCCGACATTCACCCCTCGGCCAAAGATCTTTGACGAGTTTGCGCTCACGGATCGCGTTGGGCTTGTGTCTGGAGGAAACCGGGGACTTGGACTGGAGATGGCCATCGCACTCGCTGAGGCGGGTGCAAGGGCCGTTTACTGTTGTGATCTACCCGAGGAACCGTCGGAAGAGTTCAAAACGTCTCGAGACTATGTGAACAAGCTGGGGAACGGGTCGAGGCTGGAGTACTTTAGTGCGGATGTGAGGAATCAGGAACTACTTTGGAAGAAGGCGGAAGAAATTGGAAACTTGGAGCAGCGATTCGATTTTTGCGTTGCAGCCGCGGGGATTTTGAAGCCGAATATGGAGTGCTTGAACTACCCTGCAGAGGAATTTCGAGATGTGAGTGATCTCGATACAAACGGAAAAGGAGCCCTGATAATTTATTTAGAATAGATGTTGGAGGTGAACACGACGGGTGTGTTGTTCACGGCACAGGCTGCTGGGAGACAGATGAAGCGATTTGGCCGTGGGGGAAGCATCATCCTGATTGCATCCATGTCCGGGAGTATCACGAACAGGGTGAGCTGGGACTAGGACGCTTTTGAATAGAACTAACGTGGTGCAGGATCACGCGTGGGTGTCGTACAACACGTCCAAGTCTGAGGTGCTGCAGATGGCACGGAGCATGGCGTGCGAGCTTGGACCGCAATGCATCCGAGTGAACACACTCTCGCCTGGATATATTTACACACAGTGGGTGAACATGATGTGGCTATAGACGCTCAGGCTGACCGATACGTACGTAGAATGACGGCAGCGTACCTGGACAAGCAGCCGCACCTTCTCGACAAGTGGTCGGGCATGAACCCGCTTGGACGTCTCGGTCGACCTGACGAGATGCGGGGTGTCGTGACGTGGCTTGCGTCGGATGCGTCGAGTTTCTGCACTGGAAGCGAGTACGTATGTTTTGTTTTGTTTTGTTTCGTTCATTCTCTGATCATGAAGTGCCTCCATCGTAGTATTTTAGTGAGCGGTGGACATCACGCATGGTGATGATAGGTCACGTGACGGGATTGACGTGTATTGCTATAAATGAGAATGATCTTGATTGGCACATACTTGCGGGTCCGGATGTTGAATATAATAGCAAGGCTGAATCGTGGGTGATTGGCGCAGTGTTGTCGACAGCCGTTGTCTTTGACGGCCGAGTTTATGTGACACGTCCCATGACCAGGACTTTACATATCTCACAGGATCTTGGTGGACTCTGGATTTCCTCTCCAGACAACTGTGGCAATTGGTTTATATGATCTTGTGTAAATCGGGCTTCTCATCGTGCCGTCCCCTTCGTACTGTTCAGGGATCGGGTCCAAGACATAACGTTTAAAGACCAACATGAATGAATGGCAGCCACTCCACAAACGACGCATTACCCTCTCGAAGCTGTCTCACAGCTTCATGCAGCGCCTGCGCAGCTTCCCGATAGTCTGGTGTCTCCCCATTTTGAAACAGCCGCTCGTACACATCCCTCGCTACGCGTGGCGCGATCCGATCCGCGATCGACCACATCGTACCAATGACGCCACCATACCCCGCAAACAGCATCCCCGCCGCAATATGGATTGCTTCGTCAGATAGCTCCCTGTCCCCTGTCGCCGTCTGACATGCAGAGAGAAACGCGAGTCCACCACGCGGTCGTGACAACGTAATGATGTCTGACAACTTCAAGCGATGTCGATCAGCGAGACAGATGCCACTCTCGGTGGGGTTCTTGTTGTCTTGGACGCCGTGACAGGCGAAATGAACCCAGTGTGCTTCCTTCATCTGGACAAGTACTTCTTCGACAGTTCCAACAGAAGGCACCATGAGGGTGGTCTTTGTAGATGGAGAATCCCTGATGATCTCTTTTATATGTTCCATCTCGAGGTGAACTCCCGGGAGAGGGATTTTACCGTCCGACCGTGGTTGAGGGACTGCAAGCAGACGAAAATCATGGATAGGATTGTTGTCCTCAATTCGTGGCGGCGTAGTAAGGATGCTGAGAGTAGGAACATATGATGAGATGACGAAGTCGGATGCCTTGTGTCCGGGATCCGAGAACTGTGTACCATAAAGACCGGCTGCATGGATAGGAAAAAATGTAAAGGGTCCTGTAGGACACCAGAAAATACGGGATAGGCTTCCTGGAGTCTTTTCGGAGACGTGTGTCAGTACACCAGCTATGGATCCGACTGATGGGAAGACCTACTGATAAACTGAGAGCATTCAAGACTGGCTTGACAACTCCTTTCCACAAGGAAGACAAGACAAACTCCCAGTTAACGTTTACCGGCCGCGGTTGCATCCCCACCCTGTCACTAGCATCCTCGGATACAACACGGTTGTCTCCAAGCAGGTTATGCATAATCTTTTGAAGAACTCCACATTGCTTGTGGGTAAAACCAGGAAGGGGGACGTGTATCACGCCCTCTGAATGGGCAAGAACAATCAGCGAGTCGCACCGGTTGTCTGTAGCATTCAGAATAACTATTGGTCCAGAGTGTGCTGAAGCGCGGAGCTGGGAGAACTCCTTGTGGCGAGGGAATCGCTCGAAACCTGGCAAAGCCCGGATTTCCCGTAAAAGTTTATCTCGCTCGATTGCGATTGCACGATGTCTGTCAGCTTCCGGTGCCAAAGATTCCGCCAAGTGATACACCATTCCTGGGGAGCCCTCAGAAAGTGAGGACAACGATTTCTCGCGGGCGGTGCCGGCACGCTCAAGTGCGGCCGACAGTTGCCGAAGTCGATGAGCATAATCTGGACGGACGGACGATAGCTCTTCATAGGAGCTTCGAAGCTGGAATAGTTCACCCCAAACAATGGAGCGACCTTGCTCGAGCCACTCGACAGCTGTTTCGGGGTGTCCTGCATCCAAGGCTGCTGCTGCGGCCTCCCGCGTCACGTTTACACCTCTCACGAGTTCGCGGTAACGATGTGCAAGGGATAGGCCAATCCATGCGAGTTGAGGAAGGTGGTCAATGGAAGTAGAATATGCATGAAGGAGGGAGGGGTGCCCTAGAGCACGTGCACATGAAATCCATTCCAGTGACGCATGAAACCGAGTTGTTGTAGATCCCGTGGAGGACCGGGCAGCATGCGAGTATAATTCCATTGCTTGTTCTAGGTCGCTTCTCTCATTGAATTTCTCGAAATGAATTTTGAGACAAAACGCAAGGTGGTTTAGACGACTGGGTTTTTCGGGGTGACCATCAGGGGTGAGCTCTAAAGCATACCTGTACCTCGAAATCGCTTGCTCGAGGTCAGTCACCTTGCCGTGGTACTTGAAACAAATGACGAAGGAGTTAGCAAGATTACTCAGATATCCGGGTTTGTCAGGGTGATCATCAGGAACCAGTTCTTCAGCACGCGTTTGGGCCGAAATAGCCCATTCGAGATCACTTGGCTGGCCAAGGTTTCTGAGACGAGCGAGGAGGGAGAGAGCGAGGTTGTTAAGACAGCTGGGTTTATTCGGGTGACCTTCAGGGGAAAGGTCTGAGGCCTCTTCATGTGTCGTGATTGCTTGCTCCAGGTCGCTCAGCTCACCAGTATGCTCAAAACGAGTGTTGAGCGACAGGGCAAGGTTGTTTAAACAAGCTGGTTTTCTGGGGTGACCATCAGGTGTCAGCTCAACCGCACACCTATGCCTTGATATTGCTTGGTCCAGGTCACCCAGCTCGCCAAGGAACTCGAAACGGTTTCTAAAACAGAGACCAAGGTTATTCAGGTATCCGGGCATGTCGGGATGAGCTTGCGGAGTGAGCTGTATGGCATGTTTGTGTGTCGAAATTGCTCGCTCGAGGTCACCGAGGTCACCAAGGTGCTCAAAACGGGTTTTGAAACAACATGCGAGGTTGTCTAGATAAATTGGATTGTTGGGGTGATCATCTGGGCTGAGCTCTGCGGCAGCTGTGTGCATCATAATAGCTTGCTCGAGATCATCCAGATCGGCAAGGCACTTGAAACGAGCAAGGAAGGAGCTGGCAAGGTTGTTAAGATAGCCATGTTTGTTGGGGTGACCGTCAGTGATGAGCTTGATGGCATCCTTGTACCTCAAGATTGCTTTCTCGATATCGCCCAACATGCCGAGACGCTCGAAACGACTGACAAGAGCGTTGGCAAGATTGTTCAACCGGTTGGATTTGTTGGGGTGACCATCAGGGGTAAACTCTAATACATCCCCATACATGGAGATCGCCTGCTCTAGGTCGTTCAGCTCGCCAAGGCAGTCGAAACGAGTTACGAGGGAGTTGGCGAGGTTGTTCAGATAGTTGGGTTTGTCGAGGTGACCGTTGGGTGTGAGTTCAATAGTAAGCCTCTGTCTGGAAATTGCTTGCTCGAGGTCACTCGACTCCCCAAAGCGCTCGTAACGAGCTTTGCAGCATAGGGCGAGGATGTTTAGACAACTAGGTTTGCTGGGATGACCATCTAGAGCGAGTTCTACAGCGTTCCTACCGCTGGAAATCGCTCTCTCGAGATCATTCGGCTCCCCAAAGCGCTCGAAACGCATGAGAAAAGACTGGGCTAGGTTGTTCAAACGGCTGGGTTTGTCGGGATGGCCGTCAGGAGTGAACGCCAGTGCATCACCGTACCGCGAGATTGCCTGTTCCAGATCGCCGAGCTGTCCGAGGCAACGAAATCGATGTATCAAGGCCCCACCAAGACTTGTAAGTGTCAATGGTTCGGCGTCTCGGTGACCCGATTGCAGAGATGTTTCCAAGAGCGAAATTGCAAGCTGGAGCTCGGCCAAGTCACCAAAGCGATCAAAGCGCCACAGCAGCCGGGAACTCAGAACCAAAGGATCCTCGTCTGTTAAAGCCAGAGTAGAATTCTGTTCCCCAGAGTGGCGACCAATTTCGTGACAAGGGGTTGTTTTACGACTGCTGTACAGCAAGTATACGAACGTCGCGGCTCGCTTGTCATGACTGTCTGCGGCGCTGAAGCTTATCACTTCATGCAAATACGCCTCGGCATGCACTGCGTCAACGTTATGGCGCAGCCTCTCGAATCGCGCTAAAAGCACAACGGCTAGGTGGATCAAGGTGGAGTGTCGGTCGGGATGGCCTGCTTGGCGGGCAGCAAGTGCATTGTGAAACAGCGTAATGGGTGTTTCGAGTGTCTGAAACGGACCGGTACCGTCGACGCGCCAACCAATGAACATTGCCATCGCCAAATTCGATTGGACAGCAGCACGACAAGGGTGATCCTGCGGGCAAATGTCGAGCGCATACTCAAAGTGTGCAATAGCACGATGGAGATCATGCTCATCTCCATCTTTTCGATAACACGAGAGAGCACTGTGCCCGAGGTTCGTCGCCTCTTCTAACCAGCGTATGGACTCTGTGGTTGACTGCAAATACACGCCAATTAATAAGCATGATACTGACACAAACGCCCACTTACAGAATGAGGGTCAACGACACTCGACTGCGATGGATCATTACTCTCGAGCTTCCGCCGCTTCACCCCAGCTAAAAGAGACGAGCATGGACACAGAACATCCTCATCATTCGGGATAAAGGTGAACGCTGGGGACATAATGTCAGCTTCCAGTAGCCGTACGTAATAGAAGTCCGACTCACAAAGTTCTCTTGCACTGTGGTCCAGTAGTTTATCCACAGTTATCATCAAACTGTGGAGCAGCTCGCCATGACCCAACGTGGGCTGGAACTCAAAGGAAGCATAGACCGCAAGACGAATGGTTACAGACATATCAGATGGACTGCGACTTCCGTTAGAACCGACACGAATGGAGTTGGGAGTCTTACATTGGAATCGGGTCACCCCATTCAACGACATCATTTTCCACTGATACAGGTTTGTTCATGGTTCGCCACTCATGTCCACTGTGATTTACCGCAACATAAAAGCCGGCGGGGATTCGTCTAAGGCCGGCAGCAACGCCCGTCACCCGAATGCCTACCTCAACATTAACTATTTTCGCGACATGGTGCAAGAAATGGAGACCCTACTTGTAAATACAATTTCCTCGTCATTCTTTTCACCATGTACCATTGCGTCTGGGTCGCCCACATTCAGTCCAGGCATTTCTTGCACTTGCACACGCCCGGGTGATGTTCAGGGTAGACGGAGATAGCAGGCGCTTGTACGTCGTGCTGCTGTACAAGTCAGTTGGTGAACAAGAAGCAGGTCATAAAGCTCGCAGTCGGCGTAGGCGGCTATATAACCCTAAAATCCAGTGCCAGCGTGCCATTAGGGGGCAGTGTTGAGAACGAGGCAGACAGAATCTAATTAACTCTGGGCTATAATTGGCCTGGGTACAAAGCAGAGCGAAAATTCACCTCGTTTCCAGACGAAGTTCTGGACTTCCGTTGGAAGGCACATGTGAATTCTAGCATGGAGTTGAACCTTGTTGAACATGTCTAGAAGTTGGATCAAGAGCCAAGTAAAACAGAGTACTTGTTCAACGTGAAACGATGGGGTCGTTGTGATCACGTGCTGCAAACTCACCAAGGCACCGAAATTTGATCCAAGTACGTTACGTAGCATAGACTTGATGGAAATGTCGCTACCCACCTTTCTCTAGGTCCAACGTTCAAGCCTAGACGACACGTGCATGTTCAGGTTCCGCATTCGCAATGGGAAGGCAAGTTGATATGTTGTACCGTGCATTTAGTATTTACCCCACCAATGCGTCTTCATAGAGTAAGAAGTAACCGAGCACCAATGGAATGTCTACGATTTTGCAAGAAATGTTCCGCGTTGGCGTGTCATGACCTATGGCGCACCCTGGGCAAGGGTTCTTCTCTCTCAGTTGCGTTCCGTCAACCGTATGTCCGAACTTGCGCTTCGGTTTCCGCGCTCGTTTACGTTTGCGTCCTAAATCACGTTTGGAGGGGCTTTGGTTGGCCCGGTGTTGCGCCGTTCGTACCCTGCCATAGGGTCATCACGTCGAATCTCTACATTAGTGGACTTTTTGGCGAGTGGGGCAATATATCGAAAACGGAAGTACCCTCGACTCGGATGGAAGGTGTATAGTTTATT
>JBBPOF010001353.1:0-10593 GCA_038091315.1 Porphyrellus cyaneotinctus | reverse complement strand
CGCTGATCAATACCGAAAGTGTTTCGGATACTCATGGCAAGACACGCATCTCCCTTCACCATCCTCGCCAGGGTACGGCATCAACGTTGCCTGGGTAAGTCCGGCTTTCGAATTCCTTATCGTTGTTTGCTTACACCTTTGAACAGAGACGGTTTGCCCTCGTAGTGATTGGCGTATTATCTGCTGGGTAAGACTTTCCTTCGCGTCAACGACTCCATGTTGAGCGTTTGCGTAGAATTTCTTCCTTCTTTCCTCCGGCGACGACAATTCGTTTGTATCAACGCAAGACTTTGGCAACCGTCACCGAGGAGATCGGGTCCATATATTGTTCCACAATCTCATTCGCATCCACAAAGAGGGAGGGCGAGACAGCTATGATCGTTCAGCGCCTTGTTGCTATACTCAACAAATTGAAAAGGTCTGCCATGTTAAAAGGAAATGCCGCGTATGAGGTTCGTCGGCATTCACACGCCGCACCAAGTTCCTCTGCTCACGTCTGACAGATCTCTCTCCGAGGCAAATGGCCTGCCGAGCGGTATCAACGAGTTCTAGAACTGTTGATGTGCGGTGTCTCTCTTTCCCATGTTATTCCGTTGCTCATGGACGTCTGCAGTCAAATATCAAATCTGTTGTCTCATTTAACGACGGTCTTGGAACAAATGGAGCCCACATGGACACAGGCATTTTTGAAGCGGACGCGGTTGTCAGATGCGGACTTCCAAGGCGACGTGTTGGCTGTTATAAGTGCGCAATCACTCTTTCGTTCACGAGTTTTTCCTTACATGTTCTGGTTAGCTTTGATATCGTCCTCTCTTCGCACTGGAAAACCCCTTCCCCAAGTGACGGCCTGTCCACTCCTCAACCGATTCATGGAGAGCAATCCTGGCTTGAGCGTCGTTCACGGAGATTCGGAGGAAGAGTTTGGCCCCTCAAAAATGTTGACAGAAGAAACGCTCGAGAGTTTGCAATATATGTACGCCATCTGCTTTTCGCGGGTGCGTTGTCGCCGAACTAACGCCATAACAGGAATTTCTGCGTCGGCGTGTCGACCACGTTTAGTATCATGATGCGCCTCGACAAGCTGATGGTCGCAGTCAAGGAATTGGTCGGGGAACAATACCACATCGATGGAGTCGGCCTTCCACTCCATTATCGCCGAGGACGTGGGGTGCCGATGCACAGCCCTGCCCAGACCTTGACGTGAATAAAGCACGTCGCAAGATTTCTGTTACTGTATTTTTTATTGTTTTCTTTGGCCCATCTCTACTAGGAGGTATTTTAAGGTCGTCACTTGGAATTTTGGTACACTGATCAGGTGGTACCATTCTAGTTGTAGCGATATGTTCGTCCTGGATGTCCTTGGACTTGGAATTTCTCGTTTATTATTTATTCCTGTACTACGTCGCAGTGCGATAGTGTGTATTATTGTTCGGAGCAGTGCCGCGCACCATGACCCCATCTACCAGACACAAAGAACCTCACCTCCTCCCGTTGTCTCCTGCGATCTGAACGCCAACGTGAACTCATGTGTGGCCTCAAAGGTCAGTACGCGCGGAGAGAGGTGACAACGCTCATTCGTTGTGAGGAGGGATGATTCAGATTGCAACGGTAAATAAGACGCACTGTGCTATCGAATAGCGAGAAGTATACACAAGTTACGCTTGAGTGAAATCAATGAAGAGGCGGTCAACGGTCCAATTCCTGGCTTGATACCCCGCAGCGTGATGCTTGCTCGGAGAGCGGGAAAGTTCCAAAACTCGTCATATTGGCCTTTCGTGATACCATGAGGGATGAGAGAAATGAAAGACGGAGCTTACTAGCTGATTTGGTGCCTCGGATTCCTGTCTCGAAGCTCGAAATTATTTTATCTATTCGCATGAAGACGCGTCGGCGATATACTGTCGTTTGGTAGGGCTGTGGTAGTAAATGGGAAACGTACTTGGGTGTAGCACCCGTCATTCCTGGGGTTATGGTGTCGAAAAGAAAGTGGACTGATGAATCAGCGCAATTTAGTCACGTTAAACCGAAGGATAAACGTACCCCTTGCCAACCAACGAACTGGCAGGACCGCTTTCGCAAACCTGCCACATGCCGAAATGGTGTAGGCTACATGACCAAATACATTGGCAGTCGAAGATCAGCCAGAGACGCGGCGTAGTGGACTGGTTTCTTTTCTTTTCCCCACCAACTCACTCCAAATGCTCCTCCGACTTGTGTGGTACGCCGACCAACTTGTCCCACTTACATGCCGACTGGACCGACATACCCTATGCCGCCTTCCTCCGTAGTCCGTATCATCTACACCGTACATTGCCTCCCACCTCTGTCCATCCAAATGTTTCCCTGGGTGACGAAATCCAAAACTTTTGGCGTAGCGGAATAACAGGCGCCTCCAAACCCGACCACTTCCTCTTTGGCGGTGAATGGTACATCAAGGACCTCCCCGATCCGCAACATCTAGGAAATGATCCGCTTTTACGCGTGATCGTGGCGAGCACGGCAGAGCAGATGGCCGAGGTGTGTTCAACTGCGGATTGGCCTGGGGATCTGGAGGGATTTGAGACAGCTGAGGGTGAGGAAGCTGTATTGGGATAAGAAACTTACACCGTGTATTCAGGAGAGCGCACTGGAGTGGTGCAAGGACGTTGTACCTGCGCCGGTGCAGACTGCTGTGGATAGGGAAGGCGGTGAGGACAAGGGACATGCTCGAATCGAAACGTGGCAACTAATGGTAATTCCCTCCTTGATCCATTCCTCAGAACGCGTCGGTCATACGTGAGACAGTACACAACGGGTAATCTCGGAATTCTGCAACTTTTTGTGACATCTCCTTGTGCTCGCTACAGATTTGGTTCGTTTGGATCATATGGCACAGGGACCAGCTGTACTCACACTTGTGCTACTGACAGCTGAAACATGTTTATACCCGAGAAGTATTTGCTACATAAATTCTCGTCGCAGTACAAGCGAATTTCCATCCGTGCTGTGCACAGTGCGACACCTTTGATTCAATACTCCTACCCATCAGTGGAGACATGTCCTCGTACACTCCCAACACGGATATATGGCTCGAGAGATCGCGTCTCGATGGTATGCTGCTCGCCGCAGTGTCCTACGGTAAGTGCCAATATTCATCTACTCCTGTGCAGTACCAACCCTGCTACCAGGCGTGTTCTCCCTCTTAACTATTCAGGCGACGGTCGCTCTGACTCGAGGACCACGTTACGCGGTTCGGATCAAGCTCTTCCGAAGGGTACTCTTTGGCTACGTCTGGATCACCTTTGTCCTCGCAACCATCGGGTTCGCGGGAAACGCCCGGTATACGGAGATGATATGGATAGACCTACGAGATGCACCTGGTGGGCCCGCTGCGTTGATCCTGAATGAGTTTAACTACCGTGTCAACGTGGCGGCATTGACTTGGTATGTATCTCGCGTGGTCATCGACAGATAACCATTGAAATCACATACTATAGCTACTTCATCATGGAATGGCTCATGCAAGCCTTGTTGGTTTGTTCTTTTCTCTCTTGTACTTCTCGGTCTCACCTGGTTATGACAGCTTCATCGTTGCTTTGCCCTTTGGGGGTGGAAAAAGCTCATCGTTATACCTATGTCCATAATCTTTACAGCCATGATTGGTACATATCCATTTCCATTTCCATCTCTCCATACTCCGGGACTGATACCCCCATCACTAGGCATGTCCATCGTTGTCTTGGCCGAGTCAACTGGTGCCATCTTCTATAACATTAACTCTCAACTTGCATATCTCTGTCTACAAGTTGGACTGACCATCATCTACACCCTCCTCGTTGCTGGCCGACTCATTTCGATCCGAAGGCAAATACAAGATACCATCGGGAGAGAACATGTGTGTCCATATGAAACTGCCGCCATCATGGTCGTCGAATCGGCAGCAATCTATACCATTCTTGGGATCATCTTCATCGTTTCCTTTGCTATCCACTCCGACGTCTCTAATCTCGTACTTCTGTCGATCAGCCATGTTCAGGTAAGCCCCGAGTTTCGTATCTTGTCATTCAGTGATGTGACAGACAACGTAGGGTATCGTGCAATTGCTGATCATCATTCGCGTTGCGAAAGGCAAGACAAACTATGTTACCACAACACAGCCCGCTCAACGCCACACCCCGATCATGTTCAATAATGGCACGAGCAGTGGGAATACGACGAGCGAACTGGCCGCGACGGATACAAAGGAACACATCGGCATGTCCGACTGGAGCACAGAGCATAATCGTCCCCAGCAGCCTGTATAGGATCGCACGATACGCCTTGCTTTTATCGGGTCCAAAGAGCGATGTCTGTTCCGGATCAATGATCAATTACTGAAGTACTACTGACCTAGTGTGGCGTTCATATGCTCGGGCCTAAGCGATAAGTGTGCAGCGTAAACCGTTGGTCAGATTCATCGGCGGTTGGTATGAACGTGTACAGAAGAAGTTGACGTAACAAAGATAATATCCTTTAATATGAGTAACATGATCAGAACGAGAAAACGCCAAAGCTAACCATTGCGCACCCACCGAAACTTGGGCCCGGGAGCGGTCGGCTCAGTACACCAGCCAAGTCCTGAACTCCCCATCCCTCTCGATCGCCTCCTGCCATCCTCCCTCTCCCCTCTCCAACAATCGCACGCTCTCGATCTGCTCCCGCCCCAACTTGAGCCCATTGTACAAGTGTGGGAACAGACCCTCCTCGGGGCGTGGTCCACACACGTCCCTTTCGGGACTTTCCCACTTGATCTGACCCGCTCGTTCGAGGGGATCGTACGGGAGACGAAGGACGAAGATATGAGGATCGGATTTGAAAAAATGGGCAAGGGTCCCCAAGATTTGGGGTGCTGTCGAGAGGTGAATGAACCCAGAGCTTTGGTCGATGTCAGAGACGGGGAGCGTTGTGGGTAGCTCAGTGGTGTCCAACGAGACAGGGGAGGTGTACGGAACGAGTTTGTAGATGTAGGTTGGTAACTTGTCGTATGCCGTTTGTCGATTGCAACAAGAAAAAGGCATCTTCCAATCGATCAATGGATGGAAGACCTACGTACTGGCCACTGTCGGGTACAGCCGAACTTGTCGCCCATAGATCTGATCTGCACGGGGGTCCCCCTCCCGATCTCAACCACACATCGCCAAAAGAAATGCAAAAGAACGAAGGGTATCTCTACGTGGCGAAAACCGAAAAAACGTACATAGTTACATCGTAGACTTACACCGATCCAAACAAAACGTGGGGAATGCAAGAATGTCAATACACATCCATTAAGAGCTGGTGATAAAAGTAGGGAACGGGCCTGCACAGTCGAGAGAAAAACGGGCGAATATGCCACCATAACTGAAGAAAAAAAAACAAAAAGGGAAAAACAGAAGGCGGAAGGAAAAGAGGCCAATCCAGAATAGCAGTCTCTTTCACCAATCTGCACTCGATCCACCCTCAACGGACATCGTCCGTCAACACAGCCTTGACGCCCCCACTTTCCGTACGTCCGCCGTCCCGTGCGCGCGCGTTGTTCATCCGTTTCTCGTAATTCCCTACCTCGTATGAGTGTTCGTGGAGACTCTCCTCGAGGGACCGCGGGAAAGGGAAGTGTGGCTCAGGCTTCATAGGTGGCGAGGGCGTGTTGACCAGGGGTACACTAGCTTTTTTCGATTTCTTGCCCTTCTTGCCCTTCCTACTGCCAGTGCTCCCCGTCGACGCTGTCGACTTGGCTTTGGCCATCGGTGGAGCGTACGGACGTTCGATCGACTGTGCTAGCGGTGTCGGCATCGAGGGATCGACCCACTCTTCGTCCTCTTCCTCCTCATGCCCACTGATCTCTTCAAAGTCGTCGTTCTTGGAGAGACCCTTGGCACCATCCTCGTGTTTGTCGACCTCAAATGTCGAGTTCGGTCCAGGAGTGAGTGGGCCAATAGGGTCCTCCTCCGTGTCGACCTCGGAGCCTTTGGCACAGCCCTTGACGCTGCTACACACGGGGGAGATGGACGTTGAGCGCGTGTCGAAGAATTGGTCTTCAGGATCACGTGAGCGGACAGACTGTCCTTTTGCGCCCTCACTGTCGACCACTTCGCCGTCTTCCTCCTCGGGGTCCGATTCCTCAACGTCGTCAGGATCAGAAACGGACTCGAGGTCCATAAATTCGTCCGAGTCAGACGGCCAAGAGGGAGGCTCGTCTTGAATGGTGAATATCGGCTTGTACTTTGCGTTGAGCTGACGAGCGCAGACATCGATCAGACCACCAATAACGCAAAAAAGTTACCATGCAAACCTCGTTGATGCGGCGTCTCAAGTCAATCCAATCATTTTCGTCTTTGCATAGGAACCCGAGAAGCATGCTGGGATCAAGACCGCTGAGTGGCATCTTGCGAACACGATCGCAGTGGAAGGTCCGTAGCTCCATGGCATCGTACTGCGTGACGTAGTGCTCAGCCACGTCATCCAAGTCCTCCTCCTCGACCCCAAGCTCCCGGGGATCTAGATCAGCTCCATTGAAATGGGGCGATGGAGAGGCAGGCATACTTGCATTTTGCCAACGTGGTGGATGCTGTGATGACGCTGAGGAGGATGACACACTCGATGCGGTCGAAAGTTGGTGTTGCAGAGGAGATGGGGAGATGGGTGCGTGGTATGAGAATGTCGATGAGCCGGTCCTCACGGACGAAGGGGATGTTGGCGCGCGATGGTGATGGGAAGACGAGGAGTGCGCGCCAGGCGAACGTGTTGCCGCGCGCAGGTCGGATATGTTATCAGGCGTGCTTTCGCGACTCCGAACGGTAGGATAGTCATTCATAGATAAAGGTGGTGCGGGACGGAGCGGAACTGCAGAACGTGCATGGTGAGGATCAAGATAGAAGAGATTATCGGCTTGTGAGCCCATAAAGTAATACGACGAAGAAGGACGCCCTCCCGCAATTCCGACGGACTGGGGAAACGTGTACAGAGCCTGGAGAAAGATTCATTAAGAATGGACATGCCAGACGCCGAAATGATGATGCTCACTTTGATGGGTTCGTAATAAATACGATTGACGCCGTCGATGCCCAGACGGATGCCAATCAGCACGAGCACACCTTGTCCACCCCACGACGATCTCGCGTGGCGGCGTGGAGAGCCGATATGAACATTGGAAGCGGCATATACATCGGATTGGTATACCACACCATCTGCGGCGACAGCTACCCCGAGACCTGCTTCGGGGAAGGCATGTACAAGAGTTCTGTGGCGGATGATGAGCTTGTTCTAGATAATCAGACGATATGGATTCTTACTTGATGGCACCAGCAGCTGTACTTGGACCAAACCACTGACCAACATCTTTTCCGAGGTCTTTTCCAGCGAGGGCCATGCGGTGAACGCTGAATGGCGCTTGAGGCAATGGGGAGTCCAGAAACCATGTGACGATCTGGACGTAGGTGGCAAAGTCGTTCGTGCGAACAGGATACGGAGGCCGACGCCATTCTGAGACATGGCGCAAATGAGCGCAGGCAAGGGATCAGGGACTCGAAACACGTGCTTACCTCGCCCCAAGTGCAAATGAAGAAGGGCGTTGGCGAGTAATGATTGACCAGTGCGCAGCATGCAGCCCCAGCCTGCGTCGCTTGTCCACCCCTTTTCGCCGCTGCCTGGCCAATTCCACTTTCTTTGCCGGGGGCTGGAGGACGTGGCTGGCTGTGCGCCGGAGGCTAAATCTATATCAAGCGATGAGAGATTCGAGTCTCTGATCGGGGGAAATTGATTGCGATAAGTAAGCCATATCCGTGAGGTGAAATCGGCGTAGAAAACGGGGGGCCAGTTTGCGGCGGGGTTCTTGTTTGATGACTGCGAGTGGGAGACTTCTGAAACGGTGGCAGAGGAAGAGGAGTTGGAACGAAAGGAGGGGGCGCGGCGGGATTCGACGGAGGGACGGCGGGCGGGCGTGGACAGCGGCGGTGGTTCGTAGCCCGGATGCTGCACGCCGAGAAGCCAGATTGGCTCCGAGCACTTGTCTGGCGTGGAGTCGCTGTCGAGGAGGAAGCGCATGGCGCGGTCGAGATGGCCCTTGCCGTGTTTGGCTGCGGTGAGGAGCGGATTTGTCTTTGTCTTTGGGGAGGACATGTGGGACTGGGTCAGGATAGAGGGAAGGGAGAGGTCGGTGGAGGAGGAGGAGAAGGTGTGAGAGAACCAGCCAGAGAGGCGAGTGGGCAGATCGGATATGCGCGTTGATGAAGCGGGTGAATACATTGATACGGACGGTCGGATGTCGGATATAGCGCTGAGGGGCCGGGTGCGGGTCCGCGGCGAGTCGGTGCTCTCGACGATGACGGGCATTTCGTCCACGTCGTCCTCATGCTCGCCGTCCCCGTCTGTCGTCGTTGTGCCCATCGACTGCTCCTCGTGGGCGTTCCCACTCGCAGATCGACTCTTGCGTCCACCCGCCTGGTGCAACGACACCCCAGACGACGGCGGGGTCGTGTGTGCAGACGAGCTCGAACTCGCGATGCTCGTCGAGCTGTCCGTCGCTCCAGAATCCACCAGGGACTTGCTCTTCTCGCGACCCTGCTTGTGCAGGAACTTGGACAGCTTCGACCCGTGCTGCGGGCTGGGCGACGACGGGTACGGAGGTGCGCTGCGTGACTGTCTCGACATGGTGGCCCTCTGTGTGGTCGCTGTAGTCGTCGTCGATGGAGGATGTGTGGTGGTCGTGACCGACGGTGTCGAGAGGGCTGGCATCGCACACAGACGTGTGTGTTTGGCTTGTTTATTAGTCCCGCCACTCTGACCACATTCGCGAAATTTATCCACAGTCGGAACGGTACTATGGACAAAACAAGATTGACGCTTCCACAACCTGGCCAGCATTCACGTTGTTCGACCTGTGTACGCTCACCTTGGCCGCCTTGATCTCGCAGTTCAGGTTACACTGATCGTTTCATTCATTAACATGTCCACGCTGCCACCACTCGCCCCAAAACGCGGCGCTGGCCCGGCATTAGGCTTTGGTTCGATGCCTCGTCCCAGCGCCTCTTTGTCCGCGAAGTCCTACGATCATCTTCCTATCCCTGGGGGCCCGGAGGTACCCGGTACCTTGGCAAATTAAACTAGTCCGTATTTATCTCTTATCTCAGAAACGGTATTCGCATCAACAACCAGGTCATGTTACCCGCACAGCAAACTCATACATGATTGCGACAGACTCTCTTTAGACTTTAGTTGTCACCTCTTGGCTTTTGCACCCACCATCATGCCCAGCGTCACCACCCTACCTGAATGCTCTCGTTACATCGCACCGCCCCCGACACAGCTGGATCGTAGGTTCCCTTTCATATCACTGCCTTATCTCCCTCACGGACATTTCTAGTGGACTTTGCTGATCTCGCCACCATCGACCTCTCCAAAGCCCACACACCACAGGGACGCGCCGAGCTCGCACCACAGCTTCGCGATGCCCTGCGCATAAATGGTTTTGTCTACGCGATCAACCATGGTTATACCCAAGCGCAGGTATCTCTCATCATGCCCCTCCTTCCAATCAATCACTCAACCTGGGATCAGCGTGACCGGATTTTCGACATTGCAGATGTGCCTTTTACGGCTGTTCCTCTTGAAGAAATGAAGATTTACACAACCGATAGCGAGAAAGCCGGTTGCTTTGCCGGGTATAAGGCACGCAGGTACTGGGGAAGTAAACTCTCTTACCTAGTCAGACCCTCCAGTCAATGACCCTTCTTGATAGAAAGTAGATGCGGACAACAAAGTCTTGGATCAGATCGAGCAATATGGGAGTGCGTGGTTCGTGTCGCATAACATAAAAGACATTGGCTTATGCCGGTTCAAGTTCATCGTGACGTCAACAGACGCCCTCATCCCCAGGCGCTTCGTCCTTTCTTGCCAGAGCTTGACTTATTCGCTCGCCATAACCATTTCAATATCCTGCATCCAATCCTCAGGTAGTCCCTGACCTTGTCTCTGGAATGAATGAGTCCCATATCATTTCTTTAGGCTCATCGCACTGAGTCTCGAGTTGCCCGAAGAAACCTTGGTGGAGAAACATACCTTCGAGGGACGGGGTGAAGCATCAGGTATGCAGTTTCCCTCCTACATCACTTGCGTAACTCGTAACGGGATGCGTCATAGTTAGGTTTATGAAATAGTATGTTTCTATATCCCTGTTCGTCCCAGTCTAATATCGGTTCGATCGTCAGTTACAGGCGCACAGAAGAGGAAGAAGCAATGTCAAAGAACGTCTGGTTGAAGGGCCACACAGGTGCGTCACACTCACGACACAACGCAACAACAGTAAAACATATATCATCTTAGATTTTGGCAGTGTGACAATTCTCTGGAGTCAGCCCGTCGCTGGCCTGCAGATCCTTTCCCCAAGCGGAAAATGGCGATGGGTCCGACACATTGACAATGCGTTAGTTAGTCCTCTTCATAGCTTCGTGACAGCTTCATGACATACCCACCACTGAACGACAGGTCATCAACACCGGGGATATGATGGAATTTTTCACTGGCGGATTCTACAAACCCACCATCCACCGCGTCGTCCAACCACCGCACGACCAGAACGTCTACGATAGACTTGGCGCG
>JBBPOF010001352.1:0-10604 GCA_038091315.1 Porphyrellus cyaneotinctus | reverse complement strand
AGACAATACGCCTGGCTTAGTTTCACCGACTTTGAGCATCCCCTCTCGCCTCCACGCAAAGTCGATAGCTTTGCCACAGATCAACTCGGCGAGGAGACCTCCGATTGTGTCATGTTACGGGGGCAGACGACATCATGGGGGCAGTACTCACCTTGTCCCCAATTGTAAGTATTGAGCCCTGGATCCGTATACATGAAGCGAAAATATGTACTAAGTGTGAGAGTGATTACTAGAGGTAGGAGCAACAGCCGCAGGTAGAAGGTGTCCGAACGCCTAGAGAGGTAGGCCATTGCGAGAAAGGGAATTAATGGCAGGAGAAGATGAGGAATGTGGTGGAGACGTATAGGTATGCGATCTTGGGGACGAGGTATTATCGTTCGGAATGCGTCAAACGGTGACCACATGATGACGAGTGACGACGAGTGACTCCTTATTCATGACCACCACCAAGTTCAAGTTTACACTCACTCTCTTCGGACGATCACTTCTCCTGGTCACCCTCGAAGTCGTCGCAAACGTCGTCTGCCTCGCTATTGCAGCCCACTTCCATGCAATCATAGGGATCGCCATTCTGGCCTGGGTAGTACACTTTGTAAACTGATCATGCCGCGTCAATTCGACTGACTCGTGCCCTTCCTGCAGACGATTGGCCTGAGGCATGGTAAGGACGAGCTTTCTCGTCGACAAACGATGTTGAACTCCACGTAGCTCTTGATGCGGACCACATCAGGTTATTCTGACCAACAACTCTGTTGTGTGTTCGTACGTGGAATCTTACTAGTATCCCGATCCGCCACGGTTTATTCATGACTGCGACAGTGACGACTGATCCATCGATCCTTGATCGCTCAGTGCGATTGACAATGCCACGCGGACTCTGATCAATCACGGACGAGTTGCAGTCACTTGCGGGTTGTTCTTTTCCCTTGGCCACAGTACAATAGTGATCGTAGTGGTATGTGCTCCGAAGCCTGATCCTTCCAGGCTTTCAACGCACCGGCAACCAGAACATCGCTTTGGTTATCAGCACAAGTATCTACAATAAGCTAGGCGGGGTCGGTAACGTTGGGTCCATACTGGGTGTGTACCATCGTTCCGCGTGCGGTATCACTCATACATTCACCTGTAGGCACGGCCATCAGTGGATCTTTCTTGTTCATCGTTGGTCTCGCTAATTCAGTCATACTCTGCAAAATCCTACATCGACGTCGTCAGGTATGTCCACCCTACGTCAAGTGCTTTGCGCACGTATCAACCCACGGACAGGCCAGACGTCAACGAGATTCAGAGCACGGAGAGACAGATCCAGGCCCTGCTTCAAGTGAGAACATGCTGATGATGCGACTACTTGGCCCTTTGGTCAACTTCGTGAATCGTCCATGGAAGGTGCGCAGTGTAGTAGCTAACAACGTCACTGTATATCTGCGAACCAGACTATTGGTAGATGTACCCTGTCGGTGTCCTATTTGGTCTAGGTGAATCTCTGGATCGTTCCTTGTTGGTTATCGAGCCCTAATTTCACAGGGTTCGACACTGCATCTTCGATCGCCCTGCTCGCCGCTTCTGCGCTGGCGAGAGGCGGTGGAAACAGCACGCGGATACTCCCTTCAGATGTCATCATCTTGCCTGTGAGGCTCCCCTGTTTGCTTTCCATCGCTGGTAAAAATTCATGCTCACCGAAAGCTATTATTCACAACGGGGATGACCTTGGTGGACTCACTTGATTCCATATTGATGTTCTATTCGTACACCGAGTTCGCTGATCACTCGTGGAGGATTTTTGAGCCAAGCGATTCCCCTTCGGGAACGTGCGACGCGCGATCGGTGGAAGTGGGTGGCGAGGTGTCTTTGGCAGAGGAAAGGGCAGTGCGGACAAACTCGGCGACGACAAATGAAGTGGTTCCTGTTAATCAGTCTCCAGGCGCGATCGGTACAGAAAACAAGACGGGACACGACGGCAACAGGGACGCAGCGAGAAGCGAACACAATGCTCGTCTGGTTGTGGTGGAACGCGGCACGATGTCGAAACTGAGCATCGCCCTGACGACGATGAGTATTCTGCTTGCATTTACGTGAGTCGATGAAGTTGCAGTCCACTGAGCGATGGAGGGTTGATGTTACCATGTAGCATGTCATTGATAGAGATTATGGGATTGGTTGGAGCGAACTGTGGCGAATGTAGAGCGGCAGCATCCAGCCATGACGGCGGTGGTCTGGCAGGCTGGTGGTGGAGGTTTTGGGTCAAGGTGAGCTGAGAACGGCACGGTTTGATGGGAATGATACTGATTGGAGTGGGTTGCCAAGGCGAACGACAACTATGGGTACATTGGTGTCGGGATTGTTGGACTGTTCGTCGTCGTCGTCGTTGGCTGGTACATTGTCAGATGGCGGTGGTGTATTTAAAACGTGTTTTGGCGTGTTATTGGAATTTGTCCGACATCATGGTTGGACTCGGTCACGTCTGCAGTCCTATTTGACGACACTTGACGACCATCTCCTCCCTCTCTTGTACTATTCATCATCTGTACTCTCTAACGAACCCCCCCTCGCAGGCAGTTCTGCACCTCGTCGTGCAAACAGTGCACCGTTGTCGCACCATACTCGCTCGGTACGCCGTCATGTTTCATCACCTCACCTTTGGCGGTCATGCCAGAACGATAGGTCAGCTGCCCGATACCAACACCCTCCTACTACCATCTTGATAATGGTCCCAACTCGTCTTCACGTCAACACCGATGTACACCGAGAAGTTGTTGTAGTACCGATAAGATCGTCGGGTCCTTCACACGTAACATCCTCAATTCTCCCTTCTGGCACGCGCGCACGCAGTGGTTCCACGGCGTCCACGACTTCTTCAATCTCTGTCGTATCTCCTTGTCCCTCCTCCGCGTCTCCATCCTCCTCATCTCTCCATTTACCCGAGCCAGGCACGGAAACGTCACAGCCTACACCCCAGTCTAATTCCAACTCACCCAGCCTTTCGGCAGATGAAACAGTTCGGGTTCAACTGTCTGTACCCGAGTATGTACTGGCTCTTCATGATTTTGTCCCTCAACAGCAAAACGCGACCTGTCTCTCCTTTCGCGCTGGTCAGGTCATCCGTGTATTCAATCGTGACCCTAGCGGTTGGTGGGATGGCGAGCTGCATGGTCAGAGAGGATGGTTTCCGAGTAATTATGTCAGTGCCGACGAGCGCGTGATATCTCTGACGGAGGAACAGCTCCGCCCGTCAGTAAGTACTCCTCTTTATCGCAGTTGTCACTTAACCTCAGTTATCAATTTTCGCAGCTTCGCCAACCCTCTCGTCATGCGCACACAATGTCAGCAGTCTCAGCTGCCTCATGGGCTGTCACCCCCTCCCGCGGCTTATCTCGCAAGGACCATCGTCCCTTAGTCACGGAAGCTCTTGGACCTGATATCGCCTCATATTGTCCGCCTTTGATGGTCAATTTGTTGCAGAGCCTATCCCTCCTGCAAAGTGCGGTCAGATCTAATCGCACAACACACTTCCAGCCATCCACAGCATGCATCATATCTTGTGTTAGGTTCATCCTTTCCTCCGTCGAGTGTCTGCCCCGCGAGGCACCGTTGTTAAAGCGCTTTCCCCCTCTGGCCATTGAACGGAAACAAATTTTATCCGTTCTGGCCGCATTGGTCTCACAGGCAAGAAAAGCCTCGGATGAGACATGCGATGAAGCCGCTCGAGATGCAGAGATTGAAGGGATGCTCAAGCTCGGCGGTCAGGTATTCTCTCAAGTGCGGCGATTTTTAGCAGTGGCAGTACAATGCGGCGTCGAACTCCCGGAGAGGGAACAGTCTTCGCCTACCGAAAGTATCGCGTCGACACAGCTAGGACGCGCCTCTCCGGATCCCATGACGAAGTTTTCGATGCCTCCGTCGGAAACCATTCAGTTGTCAGGTTTGAGAAGTCTCAAGTTAGATAACTACGAGACGACGGCTCCTCCCAGGTCGGCTTTTCGTGCCAAAAGCCTCGGTGACCTCCGGTCTCAGCGAAAAATACCGTCATACCGAGATTCAAATTCCTCTGTCATTCCTTTACTCCCTCATCGAACGGTCGCCCGTGCGAAGAAAGAGCAATACATTGTCTACGAAGCTTCTGGTCGCCACAAACCAGCCATGCTGTCGATAAGCAGTACTTCTTCATCCTCGTCATTCTCTTCCATCGAGTCACCAAGACTCCCCGTGTTATCCTCCTTCCCTTCCGGACCTTCGACTTCTGCCGAAGTTATGGAAGCGCTGAAGCATACCCATGACCAATACCTTTCGACCATCGCGGCATTTATAGGTCACGCGCATTCACATTCCCGCTCGTCACATGCGTCCAGCACAGGCCATATGTATGAATTAGTGCGAGAGATCGTCGAGATGGTTTGCAAACTCCTTACCATCGTCGAAGCGGTTATGCGCCACCCGGAGATTCCCAAGCACAAAATTGGAAATCTTAAGGCAGCGAAGGAGGGATTGTATAATGTGACCAGTTCTCTCGCAGAGTCTGTTCGGCTCCTTATGGTTCCTCTTTTGCCCGATGTTACGGAGGAAGCAGAGAAGGCATCATTAATCCGTTCGGCTACCGCTGCTTGCAAAGCTGGTGCTGATTGCGTTTACGCGGTCAAAATATGTCTGAGTCGAACCTCGACGGAACAGCAGTTCATCATTCAAGTTCCAGTACCATCAGACTCGAGTCCTGCCCCATTCACGCCGACTAAGTTTCCGTCAAACCACCGCAGTGGGTCTTCCTTGCACCGCTCGTATCGAGGCAGCATCGGTGAGGACGATGTCACCGTTCAGGGTCAACTACCAATGGGCCATCCGTCAACTTTGACACGGATTCAAGAAACGTTTTCTGATTCGTCCGTTCTCACTGGCCAATCGAAGTCGTCTGATAGTTCGCAAGATACCGCCCCGACTTCTCTAGATGAACCTGACTCTTCTCTGTGTTCGAAAACCGACCCGGCTGCATCGGATGACGTGACTTCATCCCGTCCAAACTCGATCGACGTTGCTTCTGGAGACAGGCCGGGTGCCCAGGAGACCGTGAACGCCATTGAAGACGAACTCCTGCAAGATGGTGCATCATCCGTTACTCTTGATGTCAAGCGTGATCCCCTAGGTCACGACCACTCTATCGAGGATGTCATCTACAACGTTGATGGTCACCTTGTTGCTGCATCTTTGGAGGTACTTGTCGAGAAGATGATACCCCACGATAGTATCGTGGATTCCGCTTTTTCTGCTGTGTTCTTCTTGACGTTCCGGTTGTTCTCGACACCGATGGAGCTCGTCCAGGCTCTTATTCATCGGTATAATATCATGCCTCCTCCCAATCTCTTGGAGGAAGATATGCTTCGATGGCAACAATACAAGGGTATCCCTATCCGCCTTCGCGTGTCGAACTTTGTCAAGAGTTGGCTGGAAATGTACTGGCGGCCGGGTGTAGATGACGTGGTCCTCCGACACTTGGAATCCTTTACTCGCGATGCGCTACAGCAGTATTTCCCGGGACCATCCCAGCGCATTCTTGATCTCATTGCCATACGCCAGGACGCGAACACGAACTTGATGAGTCCAAAGAGCGAGCGAGCTCGCGACCCAGGAATGTCCATCAATCCACCGTCCTTCTCCCCTTCCGAAATTCCTCGACCCATGATGACCAAGGCCTTACTCTCGAATCTACGGAACAAAAATTTCGATACCGTCACTATTACTGAGTTTGACACTCTGGAACTAGCCCGACAGCTGACGATCATGGAGTGTGATCTCTACTGTGCAATCCAACCTGAGGAAGTACTGGAGACAGGACAGGAGGGATCGAAATTACCTGTGAATATCAGGGCTGTGTCCTCCTTGAGCACTGTGATCACGGGTTGGGTAGCTGAAAATATTCTGAACGAACACGATATCAAGAAACGGACATTGTTGGTCAAATTTTTCATCAAGGTTGCGGATGTCAGTACTCTTGTTTAGATCTGTTGATATTGGACTGAATTGTCCGTATAGCGATGTACATCGTTGCATAATTTCAGCACTCCCCGCTCGATTCTTGCAGCACTCGATTCCTCAACCATCTCTCGCCTGCATCAGACATGGCTTGTAAGTCAGGCTTCGGAGACGTCGATAATTTGTGCACTGAGAGGTTGTCAGGGCGTTCCCCAGAAGAGCAAGCTGCAGCTGGAGGCGTTGCGACGACTAGCGGATCATAGTCGCAACTACCACGAGTATCGCAGTAGACTCCGGAACACTGCTCCGCCTGCTGTGCCCTTTTTGGGTGAGGTTGATCGCTCGCCGGAAAAGGTCCTATGTACTCACTGCTTTGCATGAACAGGACTATATTTGACGGACGTGACGTTTTGTCGTGAGGGTAATCCATCCCACCGAGAATCACCATTGGTACCAGGCAAAAAATTACTTAACTTTAACAAGTATCATAAATTGGCTCGCATTGTCCAAGGTGACGATACTTGTTATCGATTGTCCGTTTTTCCAGTGATTGATCATTTGATAGATGTGCAGCGCTTCCAGGTGCCTTACAACCTTAAGAAAATTCCTGAAGTCCAAGAGTACCTGAACGTTGCTTTTGAGAACTCTAAACATCATGGTGATCTTCAAGACTTATATAGGAGGAGGTGCGTCTCAGCTATCCCTCAACTATCGCTGTACTGACTGCAGGAATGTCATCAAGTCTGCTTGTTGAACCCAAGCAGCCGGCTGATACTCCGCCTTCAAGCGATATGCGTCACCTCTTTAATTGGGCAACACGTTCGCAGGCGCAACAGCCCACATCTGCCTAATCATCATGGGATATCCCTTTTTTTCGTTTCCCTCTGAGCTGACAGATCGGCTTTCTGGATGTGTCGTCCTGGTTATGATATAATTTCGATTTGCTCTTTCCCTTGACTTTTGTCGTCCACCTACCTAATTCCTGAGGCATATCATTCTTCGTTGATATCTCATTGAACATCGACTCATTGCATATCATTTACTGTTACAACTCTTTCTGTCCAGTACACGTGTACGGAAGTAGCTAGCTAATCAACACCAGCTCCGACTTGGACACGACGTCAAAACAATGCGTAACCGCTAAACCAAGCTTGACTCTTCCCCGTATTATCCTTCGTGAGGCTCGCAAATCGCGATCCAGACAATTAGTATGATCAGTAACAGGGTCCTTGAAGACCTTCTCCAGGAACCTCTGGGACCATATCACGACCGCGATATTCTCGATGAGAAAGCATGTCAAATGAAGGGCACCACCGAACTTGTCCTGTACTCGTTCGCCCTCGAACACAATGGTCGTCTTACCGGGTGCGAACACTTTTCTGTTCCGATTGCCCCGTTCTAACGGCGTTCTCGTCCAGCTTGGATGAGTCCGAACATCCCTTAGAAGGACATGACAATCGCAAGTTTCGCTTCCGAGGCATCCTCAAGATCGCTAATTTGGACTGGCTCTCCGACTTTGGGGTCAGGACCATCGAGGCCGAGCTCAACCTACGCGCCAAAAAGCGCGCGTTCGGAAATGGGGCGCGTCGGCCACCACAGTTGACGTTGGAAAACCTCTTCGAGTACCACCTCACGAAGTCACATAGTGCCCGACGAAAGGAGGGAGAAATGATGCTTAATATTTTGATCCAGGGCGAGAGGAACATGCCAGCGAATTTCATGTATGGTACGTGACATTAGTTTTGCTGCTGGGGTGGCACGCGTAATGATATTGGTCACCGGACATAGCTGACCGCGTATCCAATGGGCTGTCGTGGCACTCGAAAGATCAGTGCGTGTATGGCACGACGGATATCTTTGATGGTGTTCGCTCAACGTCTACTACTAATAGCAACCGTAATTACAAGATAGCCACCATGGACGTCGACACCTATTCACGTTCTGAAAATTTCTTTTGGCGATGGCGACTTTTCGCACTCATGGAAAAAATCTGCAAAGCATGTCCGTGGGTTCCCTCCAGAAAGCGAACGCCGATATGGTTCGTCGAAGTATACCTTGCGCGGTTCGCGTGCCCACCCGAAGACAAGCGCCGACGACTCCTTTTTGATGTCGAGGGTGATTCGGATGTCGATGAAACAGGAAAGACGTTGACACCACGCCATCCTCTCAAGCCTCACACGAGTGAGATACTCGGGATGTTCGCTTCCCATGCCGAGTGGTTCGTCACGAACAACGTGGTGAAGAGGAAGCAATTGATTGACCCTGTGTCCTGGCAAAAGTTCGCGGAAAAGGTACGGAAGGAAAGAAGAAAGGCCTATGGGGAAGACCAAGTAAAGTGGGGTTGTCCTGTAGGATGGCAGGGAGAATCCTCTGGTGAAGATGAGGGGGACGAGGACGAGGACGAGAATGAGCTCGACAGGCTGGTCAGGGAAAATCCAGTGATTGGCAAGTCGAACCGGGCTGTCGTTCGTAAGCTCCAGCTCGCACGGGTCAGGCCAAACCTCGATGCCAAACTGGACACTCCGTCGGCTTCTGAAAGTGAAGAGGATGGTCGAGGTGGTGCAGAATACGTGTCAGATTTCTCAGAGCCATCAGATGGGGAGGAGCTTGATTCAGACCACCAGCTTGCAGAGGAAGAGGCCATGCATCAGATACCATGGGAGCTACAGCAGCCACCCTCCTTGCCAGACGTAGACGGTCGATGGTGGTGCCCCTTGCGAGGATGCGATTATCAGATTGACCTATACGATCTCCCAAAGCAAGAACGAAAAGAGGTCCCCAAGGAATTTATCACGTATATCCTGCAAAAACAATGGAGGAACGCGGCATACGATGAGAAAGCCATGCAAGGATTCAGATGCTTGGTGACGAATCACTACATGAAGCACCTTCATGAATACAACGTCAAGGTCGAGGGGAGGGAAGGAAGGGCAAGTAGTTGTTGTTTTCTCGTGAATGCTCGTTGACGGCTCACGGACTCATTGCAGTTGCGATTTGTGTTCATGGACGGCAGACGCAGGCGTCGAGATGGTGGGCAGGCCATCCGAGGACCGATGCCTGTACGAGGGACCTTAGGGGGAGAGTCGAGGGTTGTTCCAATCGTGCATGGGTCACATATTCAATAATTGAATTTTGCAGAGTGTATGAGGGTATGGATTAGTAGGTTACAAACATTAGGATGAATAAATACGAGGCATTCAGGCCGCACCGGTTTAAGCATCGACCTCGGAGGGCGACAGAATTTGTAGGATCTGCCATGTGGTAAAAAAGAACTGTCTGTGCAAGCAGACGTCGTAGTCCACGCAAGGCCGATCTAGAAGATGTCCATGCGACGATGGAAATATTTAACGACGTGATACCCGATTCCGTTTCTCTCCAATTTTAGCCTGTCCTCTGTGACCCTTCTTCTACCGGCGACAGTGCTCGGACCAGGAGTGACAGGAGGGTACGTATCTCTCGTTACTCCAGGGCCAAAATCATAGACGAATGATCTACTCTGAGTGGCCCCGAACAGTCTGGAGCTCTCGAGGGCAATTGAATACACAGGAGATGAATCATTTCCGGGAGCATGTACACTCCAGCCTCGCGACGGCTGACGAACGTCCCAGAAGGCAATAACACTGTGTCGGGCCGTTCCAGCGGCAACGAAGCTAGCATTTCCCCCGCCGCAAGAGACGGCATATATGGGCTCGGGCGACCAAGGATCACGCAGGGTAAGAACCGGGAGGAGTGTTGGTGGTGAAGGCGAGGCCGGACCAGGGGTTGGAGGACGTGAGTGGTGGGAGACACGAAGGTCGTATATGCGGACCGAGCTGTCATACCAGCCGGAGACGATGATTTGTTCAGAAGGACCGAGAGGCGAAGAGGGCGGAGCACACGTTATGCCGTACACAGCTGAGGGGTGATTCCGCTGGGAGTGGAGGGAGATCGATGGAGTGGGGGAAAAACCGTGAGGAGTTATGTGGTAAAGGGAAAGAGGTGTAGATGATGTGGTGCCAAATACAGCATACGAGGGGGAAGAGGACATGCAAAGGTGGCTTGCCCAACTTCTCGCGTCCAAGTTGACAGAGGTAGAAGTAAGCGAATTGGAAGCGATGTCAGTGAGGAAGACTGAACCCCACTGGGATAGAGAGAGAACTGTAGTAGCGGAGTAGGATATGCTCTGGACGACGTTTGTACCGTGATAATGGAGAGCACTTTGGGGTGTACGTCCGATGACGCTGCGTTGTCTGTCGTGGGCGGGAGGAAGACAGACCTGCTCGACAAAGCCGTCCTCGAATCCCACGAAGATTGTACGATCTCGACCGATGTCAGAGAGGAATGCGATGCTCGTGATGTCAGGTTGGACGGTACCGCGACCGAGATTAAAGGTATACGCGCAGTCGGAGACGAAGCGAGATAGGGATGCATCACAGGTATCTTGCACAGCGTAGGAGTGGAGAACACGGCCCGAAGCGACTAATAACGTGGATGTGGACAAGGCGATGGCTGGTCGTAGTTTTTCTTGCCATGGATGAGAGAGAGGACGTGCGATGAAGTCAGCGCGTGACCAAGCTATGTCTGTGAGATGGTTGTAGCGAGCCTGCGCGAGAGGAGACCATCGTGTACGCGACGAATGGAGGGTGAGGGAATGCCTTTGGTTGTTT
>JBBPOF010001351.1:0-10608 GCA_038091315.1 Porphyrellus cyaneotinctus | reverse complement strand
ACTGCTGGAGCTAAAACAGTTAGCCGGTTCGTCAAATGTGACGGACGAATCATCCCCGCTTCTACCATCGCGAAACTCACCCATGCCACCGAATTGGCCATGGCTGCTGAACTAGCCAAGCCCAAACCTGTCCTTCCTCCTGAATACGCAGAATTCTCCTCCGTCTTTGATGAACCCTCTGCCAGACAGCTCCCTCCTGTTAGACCGTATGACCATGAAATCAATCTGAAAGAGTCTTTCACCCCGAAAATCGGAAAGCTCTACCCCCTTTCCCCTGATGAACGAGAAGCCACAGAAAAGTTCCTTGATGAAAACCTCGCATCTGGAAAGATACGCCCCTCGAAATCCCCGCAAGCTGCCCCCTTCTTCTTCATTAAAAAGAAAGACAGCAAGCTTCGTCCCTGCCAGGACTACCGCTACCTCAACGAACACACAGTCCGCGACGCCTACCCTCTTCCCCTCATTGGTGACCTCATCGACAAACTGAAAGGCGCCAAAGTGTTCACTAAGTTTGACGTCCGCTGGGGCTACAACAACGTCTGCATCAAGGATGGTCATCAATGGAAAGGTGCTTTCCTCACTCACAAAGGACTCTTCGAACCTATGGTTATGTTCTTCGGTATGACCAACTCCCCTGCCACCTTCCAACGGTTCATGAACGACTCCTTCTGCGATATGATCGCAGAAGGATGGCTTGTGATTTACATGGACGACCTCCTCATCGCCTCCCCCAACGATGCCACCCACACTGAACGTACCAAGAGAGTCCTTGAACACATGAAAGAACTAGACCTCCACCTTCGACTCAAAAAATGCAAGTTTGCCGCTTCCGAAGTAGACTACCTCGGAATGATTGTCAAACCTGACTCCCTCTCCATGGATCCCGTTAAACTCGACAGAATCACTTCTTGGCCCATTCCTTCCACTGTCAAACAGGTTCGGTCATTCCTCAGTTTTGCCAATTTCTACCGTCGGTTCATCCAAAACTACTCCACTGTCGCCCGCCCCCTCATAGATCTCACAAAACTCAACCAGAAATGGGATTGGTCCCCCGCCTGTCAGAAGGCCTTCGATTCCCTCAAAACCGCATTCCTCAGCCAACCTGTCCTTCGTCTCCCGGATCCATCCGCCCCCTTCGCCATCGCCACTGACGCCTCCAAGTATGCCACTGGCGGCATCCTCCTGCAAGCCGATACCAATGGCGAATGGCATCCCTGCTCATACCTCTCCCAATCCTTCTCCCAGGCAGAGCAAAACTACGACATCTATGACCGAGAACTCCTTGCCATCATCTGTGCTCTAAAGGCTTGGCGGCACTACCTCCACGGCTCCCCATTCCCCGTACAAACGTTCACCGACCACAAGAACCTCACATACTTCCGCCAACCCCAAAACCTCAACCGGCAACAAGCTCGCTGGCTCCTTGATCTCTCTGATTTCGACCTAAAGATGATCCACGTCCCTGGATCCTCCCTCGCTGGCCCCGACGCTCTCTCACGCCGTCCTGACCATTTCCCCGCATCCGATCTTGACAATGAAGGAACCACTCTCCTCCCTCCTTCCCTCTTCATTCGCGTCATCGACGCCGCCATGCGGAATCATATTCAGAAATACGGACAGGATGACCCCTTCCTCCTCACTGCTCTCCAAGCCATCAACAAAGACATTCCTCCTCCCTTCCGCTCCCGCCTCGCCGACTGGCAACTCCGCGATGGCGTCCTCACCTATATGGATCGCATCTACGTTCCTCCTTCCGATGATCTCCGCCGTGACATTCTCCGCCGTTGCCATGACCACGAAACCGCCAGTCACCCTGGCTTCATGAAAACCCGCCAACTCGTCTCTGCGGAATACTGGTGGCCGGGCCTTCCCCAATTCATTCGGAAATATGTGGAAGGCTGCGCCGTATGTCAAGCTAACAAGGTCAACACGCATCCCACGTGTCCCCCTTTATCCCCCATTAAGTCCTCTGCCTCTCGGCCGTTCCAACAGATCTCATGTGATCTCATCACGGACCTTCCCAAGTCCACTGGCTTTGATTCCCTTTTGGTCGTGGTGGACCACGGCCTTACTAAGGGGGTAATTCTTTGCCCTACCAAGAAAACCATCTCCGCCAAAGGTGTCGCCGCCCTCTTTTTCCATAAAGTCTTCAAATGGTTCGGTCTCTATGACAAAATTATCTCCGATCGCGGTCCCCAGTTCGCCTCCTCTTTTGCCAAAGAACTTGGTCGTCTCTTGAACTACGATCTTTCCCTTTCCACCGCATATCACCCCCAATCCGATGGAGAAACCGAACGCGTTAATCAAGAAATCGAAACCTTCTTGCGGATCTACTGCGGATCACACGTAACCTCATGGGCTGATTCTATTACCCATGCCAAATTCGCACATAATCACCGTCCCCACTCCATTACTGGCAAAACCCCTTTCTATCTCATGCTCGGCTATGAACCCTGTGCCCTACCATCCGTCCTTCCTGAATCCTCCGTCCCCGCCATCGAAGCTCACTTGAAAGCCCTCTCAGCAGCTAGAGATGAAGCGTTAGCTGCCCACGAACTCGCACACCAAATGATGGCTTCCCGTGTCCGCTCCCACTTCAAACCATTCACAAAAGGAGATAAAGTGTGGCTAGAAGCCCGCAACCTGAAATGCAACCTCTCTTCTCCGAAATTCGCCCCCAAACGAGAAGGACCCTTCATCATCTCGGACGTCCTATCCCCCTTATCATATAAACTCTGACTCCCTAAAACATGGAAGATCCACCCCATGTTCCACGCCTCCCTCCTATCGCCCTATCACGAGAACTCCGTTCACGGTCCGAATCACCTGAATCCACCCCCTGACCTTATCAATGGCGAGGAAGAATTTGAAATTGACAAGATTCTACGCCACAGAGGCCCACCTCATCGCCGCTCCTTCTTGATTAGATGGAAGGGCTACACTGCCGAAGAAGATTCCTGGGTCCCTGAACCCGATTTGGACCATGCCAAGAACATCCTCAACGCTTATAAGCGTGCCCACCCCAAAACGTTCCTTGCTCCAAAAGAAAACACCCCTCACAAACAATGACTTCCACTCTCAACCGCCTCTCCTCCCTCTCTCGCCCCGATACCGCCAATGTCGCCCTCCTTCCCACTCCCAATAATGTTGATATCATGGAAATACTCCTCACCGACCCCAGCCTCTCCCTCACCATCGAACGACAACTGGATATAAACTCCCCCTTAGATGTCCTCTACCGAGCTTTTAACCGCGCCGCCTCTCTCCGTCACTATACCAAGTATGTCATCACCCCGGAAGAATTCCCTGTAGATACCCACGTCGCCACCGCTGCACGACTCACTAAGGAAAATGCCCGCGAGGTCACCCACCTCATCATCGTCGCACTCACCCAACTGGGCATGCTAGACTATGCCATTGATATCCATGACGCTCTCCAAAACAATTTGAACCCCCCTTCTATTCCTACTCGTCGTCTCTCTAACCCTCCCTCTGCTCCTCCTCGTCCTCCTACTCCCGCTCTGCCCACCCCTTGGCACCCCATAGACTCTGCTCCTGTCCCATGCTCCCCGTCCCCTCCTTCTTCCGAGGGATCTGTTCATCCAGTCGTACTACGTCCTGTGCTGCTCCCTACCGCTGCTGCTCACGCCAAAGCTGCCGCCCGTCTCATGAGAATGCAGCTCGACGAACCCCTCGCAACCTCCCACCCTAGATACAAAGATGCTTGTTTCCTCTGTCACTGCCTTAGTCACATGAAAAGGGACTGCCAACTCTATGAATGCCCCATCTGTGGCAAATGGGAACCCGGTCACAACCAAGCCCACTGCCCCCGTCGCCCTCGCTCTCCTCGTCGTAACCGTAGCATTTCATCCTCTGTTACCTCTGGCGCCACTTCTCTCGGGTCTACCTTATCCACCAACCCTGCGCCCCCGCTCCCGATCACTACCAGCTCTGACGTCTCCGATGTAACCTCTACTCTCGCAGAACCGGGTTGGTCCACTCTCCCCGGAACCCTATCTTCTCTGTGCTATGCCCCACGCACCCCTTTCCCGTGCTATTTGCCATGACTTCCCCCGCCTTCGTCGGTGACCTCTGAGTCATCGCTGACTTATCCCTTGTCTCCCTCTTGGAGCGACAACAATGACGACCTCTATGACAACGATGCCATCGGCAACATGACCGGTGAGCTGTGCAACCCGGAGTTGTACTTTTAAGGAAGCAAACAACAGAGTGTTTGCGTAATCGGGGGGTAATGTTACGATTCACCCCTATTCACCTCTTTTCCTCCCTTTTTTCCTCTGACTTAGCTAAGCCTTCCACGGACTTATCTTTCTTTTTCTTCGCGATGATTCATTCCATTCCATAACCTTCTACGGCATTCCACTTGCTTCATCATCGCCCTCCTTCCTCCACATTCTATTACATTCTTTGTCATTCTATGCCTGCCCTTCAGTTGCTCCCACACCTGCCCTTAAGTTCTCGCCTTTAGTTTATAAGTCGCCGCACTGGCGCCCCTTAGCCTTAACCTTGGTCTCCTCATTCTACTCGCATACTCTTGTACTTCAGTACTCTTCCGCGAATATGAACTTCCTTTGACTCCTCGTCGCTCATCACTGAGTGGATGTCTCATTGAACCCTCAACCGCTCATGTTGATTGAGCGTGTCCTCGAAACCTCAACGTCCTTGTTGACAGGATGCATCCTCGAACCCCCGTCGTTCCTTCATTGAACGGACGAGTCATCAACCCCCTGACATGCTGGCGCACACCCTACGAGGCTACGTCTATCACTACCCATGGTAGTCATAACATAGATCTGGTTCTTCCGGACGAGTCCAATGAAGTCCAGAGGTGTGCGAGCGCAAGAGGTCAGAGGTTGGGGTCAGAGGTGTACTGGAGGTACGACGGGGGTCGGAGGTAGATGGAGGGATGAGGTTGTCAGTGCAGGTGTTAGATCCGGTTCTTCTGGATGAGTCCAACGAAGTCTGGAGGTGTGCGAGCGCAAGAGGTCAGAGGTTGGGGTCGGAGGTGTACCGGAGGTACAACGGGGGGTCAGAGGTAGACAGAGGAATGAGGTTGTCGGCGCAGGACTTATGTGTCGTGCCCTTGCCAGTTCCCTAAGGACATCGTATTTCAGAGGAGAATGAGAGTAAGGATCGAGAGTGACTCAAAGGAAGTGATTAAGTTGATATTCAAACTGAGGTAAATATCCCTGCGCTGTGATGGAGGTAAGTATGCCCGGAGCTGTGCTACTAAGCGAGACACAGATTTGAAGCTTGTTAGCAATGATGAGTGTCATACAAAATAAATAATAGGAACAGAGTGAACATTGGAAGAAAGCGGAGAACAAGTCCGGAAAGTGAGAAAGGAGAAAAGGTCGGAATACGGTCGGAGTCGATTTGGAAGTCTGGAGTTGGACTTAATGAAAATCTGGGATATGACAGCAGGACTTATATGTTGCACCCTTGCCAGTTCCCTAAGGACCTTGTATTTCAGAGGAGAATGAGAGTAAAGGTCGAGAGTGACTTGAAGGAAGTGATTAAGTTGATATTTGAACTGAGGTACTAAAGACAAAGTATGGAGGTTTATATACAGAGGACTCAGGTCTGAATGACTAACTACACAGAGGTCGGAAGTAAATATCCCCACACTGTGACGGAGGCAAGTATGCCCGGAGCTGTGCTACTAAGTGAGACACAGATTTGAAGTTTGTTAGCAATGATGAATGTCATACGAAATGAATAATAGAAACAGAATGAACATCGGAGGAAAGCAGAGAACAAGTCTGGAAAGCGAGAAAGGAGAAAAGGTCGGAATAGACTTGGAGTTGATTTGGAAGCCCAGAGTTGGACTTAACAAAAATCTAGGATATGACAGTATCCCCCTCTTAGGCCTGAACCCCTGAAGGCCATAGAGTGATGATGTGACAAGAGTGGGGGTTTGCTTTGGTATCCAGATTGTGGACATACGGAGTTTGAAGTGTCAGAGTCTGAATCGTTTAGTGACATGGTATAAATCTGGGCTTTCTCCTTAACTTCTTCCTTAACCATGTCCGACATTACCGACATCAAGAATTGGTCTGATGTGCGCCTCATGGAAGACGCGAACGACAATGACAATATCTGGGATGCCAAGGCAAAGGAGCAACATCAACGAGTGATGGCAAGGAAGGAGGCAGAGGAGCAGCAGAAGACAGAGGAGTTGCAAAAGAAGGCAGAGGAGGAAGCATGGAAGAAGGTGGAGGAGGAGAGAGCGAGGTGGGTGGCCGAGGCAGAGAGACAGTGCAAGGTGGCAGAGGATGAGAAATGACACAAGGAGGCCGAAGAGGCAGCCAAGAAACGAGTGAGTGACCATAGTTCGAGAACAACTGGAGCTAATGTCTGAACAGGCTGTGGAGGTAGTGGCGCAACAATGTGCCAACAAAGGCAAAGGGTGGGCAGCACTGGACTGTGTCCAGTGCATCAAGAACAACCTCCCATGCGACCCATGGGAGGAGCCCAAAGCGACATCCTGCAAAGGATGCTTTGTGGTCAAGGTGCAGTGCGAATGACTGGAGAGGAGAAGCCCGTCCGGCACAGAAAACAAGGCAACAATGAAATCGAAGAAGTCGTGCCACCACCGAAGAAACAACAGTCAGAGGAGGCAGGTCCGAGCTGGAGTAGCGATGGTATGGCAGAGTTGGTGGAGGTGGGTCGTGGCATCGCAAAGGTGCTCACGGAGATGTGGGATGAGATGTGGATGATGAACCGCCGTGTTGCCCACCATAATTGTCTGATGACAATGATGGCATACACCAAGGAGGAGCAGGTATGGAACGTGCAGGATGGATTGGAGGACGACGCGAGCATGTTGGATGACACAGACATTGGGGAAGCAGCGATGGAATGAATCATTGTGGAGGTGGCGAAGGAGACGGACAAGATGGAGGAAATGGCGAAGGAAGCGGAGGAAACAGAGGAAACAGAGGAAACAGAGGAGATTGAGAGTGATGCAGAGGTTGAAGCAGAGATGGTAGAGTAGTATAGTTGTCTCGTTTGTCACCCCACATTTAATAGTCATTTGTATGAAATATTTCTTTGTTGCCTAATTGTGAGGTCCGGGTTTGTCCGGATACTGGAGATGGTAATCCGTGACTAATTCCGACATGTGATCTAGTTTGGTAGCTAGTAACCACGAAGTTTCTTTGTCAGTACCCTCATATCCTAACCAACGTACGAGATAGAGCAATTTGCAATTCTTGCGCCTTCGATCGATTTTCAAGTCGAGGATCTCAGAGATCTCAAACTCTGGTTCTCCGTTGACTTTGACCGGAGGTGGTAGAGGTTGTATGTGGTTTGGTATGATGTTGGGTACTGAAGGTTCTAGCTGTGAGATGTGAAATACTGGATGTATGGATTTCATGGAATTGGGAAGATGGAGTGTGAAGGAGTGGGTACCAGCTTTAGCGATGACTTCATATGGCCCTAAATTCTTTTCTGATAGTTTCTTGGATGGCCTAGTCGACCTAAAGTACTTAGCCTTGATGAACACCTGATCTCCGGGTTGGAAGTCCGGAGCCAGAGTTCGCTTGGCATCTGCAGGTGCTTGGTAACATTTTTGAGTGTGGTCCATTTCCTCATATAGGAATTGGTGTAGAGAGTCAAGGTCAACTGAGTATTTGAGTGCACAAGCAGAAGTGAGATCACATTCCGGGTGTATGGAGATGTTTGGATGATAGCCTTTGTTTGCGAAGAACGGAGAAACACTGGTGGTGGCACTAGGAGCATTGTTGTATGCGAACTCTGCAAGAGGCAGAAGTTCAGACCAGTTATCCTGTTGATAGTTGCAATAGATGCACAGGTATTGTTCTAGCATCTGATTCATATGCTCTGTTTGACCGTCACCTTCTGGATGATATCTGGAGGTAAAGTGTAACCAGATGTTGAGGGCCTTTCCTAATGATCTCAAGAAGTGCAACACAAACTCAGAACCTCGATTGGAGGTGATGTGGGAGGGAATACTGTGCTTTGAGAAGACGTTCATCAAAAACAACTTAGCTAACTCTGGAGAAGTTATGGTATCTGTCGTCGGAATGAATATACATTGCTTAGAGAGATAGTCAATGATGACGAGGATGGCGGAGTAACCAGAAGCTGTTCAATGAAGTCCATTGAGATGGAGTTCCACAGGCGTTTGGGGATTAGGAGTTGTTTGAGCAGACCGTATGGTTTGTGTCTAGGAACTTTAGCACACATGCAGGAGGTACAGGAGGACACATATTCCTTAATGAATGTCCTGATTCCTGGCCAAGTATATTCGTGGCGGATAAGCTCCAAAGTACGGTTTTGTCCAAAATGTCTGGAAAGTGGATGATCATGCTTAAACCAGAGGACACGAAGTCAAAGATCATCAGTGTCAGGCACGTAGATGCGATTATCTAGATGTAGGAAGCCTTCAGCATCAATAGACCAACGAGAGTCAGGTGTTGGAGGGGTGGACATGTGTAGAGAGGCCACTGGATCTGAGGGGAGAGCAGAGAGAATGTTGTTGTGGAGGTTTTTGACATCAAAGACAGAGCTGGCTTGGAGGACTGGAGCTGCTAAGTAAGTGGCTTGTAGGGATGCAGTGAGTTGCTCCTAGGTGAATACTGGTCGGAAGTTGTGCAGATTGATGTGAGCGTAGTCCTTATCCCCCTCTTTGGGATAGACATCCCAGCATCTAGTGAGGGAATCAGGTTTCACGCCAAGGCAACCAGGACGAAAGCAGACAACCATATTGAATCCAGAGAGGAACTCCAACCACTGGGCTTGCTGGCGAGTCAGGAGCTTGGTTGTAGTGAAGTATTTGTGGTTCTTGTGGTCAGTGACGATGTCAACTGGAAGCACAGAACCTTCAAGATAGTGCCGCCAGGCCTTGAAAGACTTGTGAATGGTGAGCAACTCCTTATCATGGGTGTCATAATTGAGCTTGGGAGCTGACAGCGTCCTAGAGTAGTAAACAACTGGCCAGATTTCCTCGTCTGAACATCAGAGAGAAAAGATTCTGGCAATAGTGTAGTTGGAAGCATTGGTTTCTACAATCATAGGGGTGTCAGGAATCCAATGAGTAAGGATAGGAGCAGAAGTGAAGGCATCTTTGAGTTTCCAGAATGCAGATCAACAATCGTCAGAGAATGACCATGAGATGGCTGTGCAGGTAAGGTGGGTCAAAGGAGTGACTATGGTGGAGTAGTTATCAATAAATCAATGGTAGAAGTTAGCAAAGCCTAAGAAGGACTGTACATCCTTGACTTTATGAGGTTCAGGCCAATCCTGTATGGCTTGAGCTTTCTCAGCAGACATGGTAAGTCTGGCTGGAGATAGGCAGTATCTGAGGTACTTGGTAGAGTCAGTGTGGAACTCACACTTCTCAGGTTTCATGTAGAGATTATGTTTATGGAGTTGTTGGAGGACTTCCCGAACATGCTCCTTGTGAGTGGACTTGTCTGTGGAGAATATTAGGATGTCATCCTGGTAGATGATCACATAGACGTCAAGTAGATCTGTGAAGATTGTATTCATGAACCACTGGAAAGCAGCGGGGGCGTTTGTGAGACCGAAGGGCATTACCAACCACTCATATGAGCCATAACGTGTGTGGAAAGATGTTTTCCATTTGTCGCCCTTGGCGATGTGGACCAGATGGTATGCGTGCCAGAGGTCAATTTTGGTGTAGATCTTAGTGTTGCTTGGAGCATCTAGGAGGTCAGAGATGCACGGAAGCAGGTAGTGGTCTTTCTTCATGATCTTATTCAGTCCTCGAAAGTTGATGCAGAGGCGGAGTGAACTGTCCTTCTTGCAGACAAACAGGACCAGAGCAGCATGAGCGGAGGATGAGGGGCAGCTGAATCCATTAGCAAGGTTTTTGTCGAGGAATGTATGAAGTGCCTCAAGCTCTGTGGAGGAAAGGCAGTAGAGAGTGCCAAGGGGAGGAGAGGTGCCATCTTCGAAATCAATCTTTAGATTGTGTTTGTGATGAGGAGGTAGTGCGGATGCTTTGTTCTTGCTGAAAACATCAGCGAACTCGTGGTAGTCCGGAGGTATACCGGAGAGATCCACCGGATCGTTGGAAGTGGTGGAGGAACGAAGGTTACTCTCTTTGGAGTGGATTTGGAGACTGAATTCAACAGAGCCTTCCAAGTGGCAGGCTAGCACAAACACAGGTGCACTAACAAATGCAATAGGAGGGCCTTTGCGATCATGGAAATGTGGTGGATCGCAAGAGTCAGCCGGAGGTATGACCGGAGGCTGTGGGGGTGAGCTCAGAGGTGCTGGCATGGCTTGCACAGGTGAACAGAACGAGATACTGCTCATAACCCAATCAATCAATGGATTGTGGCGGGTGAGCCAGTTGTGTCCTAGAACAAGAGAACAGGAGCCATCAAGCGGGGTGACATATAATGTCATCAGAGTGATATCGCCAGTTTCGAAACGGATAGAGATGTTGAGAGCTTGGATGATGGTTGAATTCATAGTACCGTCGAAAAGGCGGAGTTGGAGTGGAGGTACGGAATAGGTTGGAAGTCCATGGTTATTAACAAAAGTCATATCTATAAAACAATTGGAGGATCCAGAATCTATGAGCGCTGAAAA
>JBBPOF010001350.1:0-10616 GCA_038091315.1 Porphyrellus cyaneotinctus | reverse complement strand
CCGATCTCCTCCGGACATCCTTGTCCACCTCCGGACATCCTTGTCCGCCTCCGGACATCCTTGTCCACCTCCGGACATCCTTGTCCGCCTCCGGACATCCTTGTCCACCTCCGGACATCCTTGTCCGCCTCCGGACATCCTTGTCCACCTCCGGACATCCTTGTCCGCCTCCGGACATCCTTGTCCACCTCCGGACATCCTCGTCCGCCTCCGGACATCACCGTCCGCTTCCAGACTTTGTCCTTCACTCTCGGACCTTGTTCTCGTTACCGGACTTGGTCAACCCCTAAGCGGACTTGCGCTCTGATGCCAAAACAGAGCATAGGACCTCCGAGTAATCATGGTTCTAACAGTTTCGCCCTCTCGTACATGACTAAAGGAGCTGCCCAAACCTGGACCATCACATTGCGAACCCAATGCCTCACCGCCACTCCTCCCTCGCTCAGGACATGGACTAACTTCGAAACCCAGTTCAAACTTGCCTTCGAGCATCACGATGTCGTCGGTAAAGCCATCTATTGGCTCTCTACCACCCACATGGTCAAAAAGATCAAAGGAAACAAGGAAACCTGGAAACCCTCCCTCACCAAATACAACACTCAATTCAGAAACAAAGTCGCCATCGCTGGTATCACCACTGAAGAAGTCCTGATTGGCTACTACACTGCTGGACTCCCCTCTTGGATCATGAGAAGGATCATGACCGCAGACTCCACCCCCACGAAAATCACTGAATGGTACACCAAAGCAGAAAAGTACCAAATGCAGTCCAACCAAGCTGATGAAATTGCTGGTTGCAACAAAGGCTTTGGGTGAACCTTCCGCCCCTTCATTCAGAACAACTCCTCATCCGCCAAAGACCCCAACGCCATGGACGTAGACACCATTCAGATCTCTAAACTCACCCCCAAAGAATGCAAACACTGCCAAGATGAAGGCCACTGCTTCCATTGTCACCAGAAAGGACATATGTCCTCCGCATGCCCTGGTCCCTCCACCACCTCCTCGACCAAGAAGAAGGTCCAGAAGGTAGAAAAGAAGGAAGAAGATGTCCCCAAACTCATTGAGATCGATGACGACAATGAAGAAGTCACTGTCCGTCAAGTTGCCCTCACTTTCTCAGATTTTTGAAACAGGAAGACCCCCTGATGCAGTCTTCCCCCTCCTCATATACGTGCTCACCTGTACAAGTAAAGTCTGACTCCAAAGCAATCAGAATTCCTGTACAGCTCATTGTCCCCATGCATACCTTGAAAGCCGTCAACACCCACACCCTAATCAATAGTGGCGCTGAAATCTCCTGCATTGACTGGGCATTTGTCCGAAAGAACAAACTGCTGTCTACCTGAACCTATTGTCATCTGAAACGTCGACCAGACAGATAACAAAGCTGGCTGAATCCTCTTCACCACCGACCTCTTCTTAGACATAGAAGGTATCGCTCAGAAGGTCATGTTCTATGTCATGAACTGTGGCAAAGAAAATATCATTCTCAGCCTTCCATGGCTTCGCAAAGCCAACCCAGTCATTGATTGGTCCTGACGAACTCTCTCCCTCTCTGAATCCATTGACAAGTCCCGAACCCTGTACACTATGTACACATCCGACAATGAATGACACGAAAAGAAGTTCGTCAGACTGTCCCCTCCCCTGAAACATGTCCACATCACCCCTGAGGTGGATTCTCATCTCTATGAATACCTCAATGCCGAAACTGAAGAATGGTTTAACCATCAGGCCACTCAGAACTACACCCTTCACCGTGTCATTCATGTTGGATCCAAATCTGTCAACTGCTTTGTAAAATGCGATGGTCGCATCATCCCCGCCTCCACAATAGCAAAACTCACCCATGCCACGGAACTTGCCATGGCTGCAGAAGCTGCTAAACTCAAAGCCACTCTCCCATCTGAATACGCTCAGTTCATGTCTGTATTCGAAGAACCAGGCCCTGGGCAGTTACCTCCCTCGAGACCCTACAACCACAAGATAAACCTTAAGGAGTCGTACAAGCCAAAGATAGGGAAACTCTACCCCCTCTCCCCAGACAAAAGGGAAGCAACCGAGAAATTTCTAGAAGAAAACCTTGCCAGCAGAAAGATCTGCCCCTCTAAATCTCCACAAGCTGCCCCCTTCATCTTTGTAAAGAAGAAAGACGGAAAACTCCGCCCTTGTCAGGACTACCAACAACTAAACCAAGAAACCATCTGTGACGCATATCCACTTCCCCTTATTGGTGACCTCATTGACAAACTCAAAGACACCAAGGTCTTCACCAAGTTCGACGTTTGCTAGGGCTATAACAATGTCCGCATCAAAGATGGTCACCAATGGAATGGCGTGTTCCTTACTCATAAAGGACTTTTCGAACCAATGGTCATGTTCTTTGGAATGACCAATTCCCCCACCACCTTCCAACAGTTCATGAACAACTCCTTCCACAATATGATCGCAGAAGGATGGCTTGTGATTTATATGGATGACCTCTTCATTGCATCCTCCGATGAAGCCACTTACACTGAACATACTAAACGCATCCTCAAATGCATGAAAGAACTTGATCTCCACTTACATCTAGAAAAGTGCAAGTTTGCCTCCATGGAGGTTGAGTACCTAGGAATGATTGTCAAACCAGGAACCCTCGCAATGAACCCCGTCAAACTAGACGGCATTGCTGCCTGGCCTGTCCCCACCTCTGTAAAACAAGTCCGATCCTTCCTCGGATTTGCCAATTTCTACCAAAGGTTCATTGTGAACTACTCCACCATCGCCCGCCCCCTCATAGACCTTATGAAACAAAACCAACAATGGCACTGGTCTACTTCCTGTCAAAATGCATTTGACACCTTAAAGAAACTCTTCCTCAGCCGACCCGTCCTCCGTCTCCCTGACCCGAATGCTCCCTTCGCCATTGCCACCAATGCTTCCAAGTATGCCTCCAGAGGAATTCTCCTCCAAGCTGATACCAATGGTGAATGGCATCCTTGTTCCTACCTCTCTCAATCCTTTTCCCCCACAGAAAGGAACTATGACATCTACGATAGAGAACTCCTTGCCATCCTCTGCACCCTCAAAGCATGGCGACACTATCTCCAAGGATCCCCCTTCCCAGTCCAAACCTTCACAGATCACAAGAACCTCATGTACTTCCAACAACCCCAAAACCTCAACTGCCGCCAAGCCCGCTGGCTCCTTGACCTAGCAGACTTTGACCTGAAGATGATCCATGTTCCCGGATCCCTCCTCTCCGGCCCTGATGCCCTATCCCATTGACCCAACCACCTCCTGACTTCGGACTTGGATAATGAAGGAACCACATTATTACCCCCCTCCCTTTTCGTTCGCATCATTGATGCTGCCATGTGCAACCACATCCAACAGTACTCTAAGAATAATCCTTTCCTCATCACTGCCCTCCAAGCCATCAATGAAGACATCCCTCTACCCTTCCGCTCTCGCCTTGCTGATTGGCAACTCCATGATGGCATCCTGACATATCAGGATTGTGTCTACGTTCCCCCATCTGATGATCTCCAATGAGATATCCTCCGTTGTTGCCATGATCACGAAACCGCTGGTCATCCTGGCTTTATGAAAACTTGCCAACTCGTCTCCACAGAATACTGGTGGCCCAGTCTCCCACAGTTTGTCTGCCAATATGTTGAAGGCTCTGCGATTTTCCAAGCCAACAAGGTTAACACACACCCTGCATGCCCCCCTCTCTCCCTGATCAAGTCCATCACTTCTCGCCCCTTTCAACAGATCTCCTGTGACTTGATCATGGATCTCCCAGAATCTTCCAGGTTTGATTCCCTTCTAGTTGTGGTGGACCACAGCCTTACTAAGGGGGTAATTCTCTGCCCCACCAAGAAAACCATCACCGCTGAAGGCGTCGCTTCCCTTTTCTTCCACAAAGTCTATAAACAGTTTGGACTATATGACAAGGTCATTCCTGACCGAGGACCCCAATTCACCTCCTCCTTCACCAGAGAACTCAGACAACTCCTAAACTATGATCTTTCCCTCTCCACCACATACCACCCACAATCTGACGGTGAAACGGAATGAGTAAACCAGGAGGTTGAAACATTCCTACGGATTTACTGCGGATCACACACCACCTCTTGGGCCGATTCTATCACCCATGCCGAGTTCGCACACAATCATCGCCCTCACTCTGTTACCGGCAAAACCCCTTTTTACCTTATGCTCAGATATGAACCCTGTGCCCTACCTTCCATCCTCCCAGAATCCTCCATTCCTGCCATAGAAGCTCAACTCAAAGCTCTCTCTGCAGCCAGAGACGAAGCCCTGGCAGCCCACAAACTCGCTCACCAAATGATGGCCTCCCGCATCTGCTTCAAGTTCAAACCTTTCCAGAAAGGAGAGAAGGTTTGGCTAGAAGCCCACAACCTGAAACATGATCTCTCATCTCCGAAGTTCACACCAAAAAGAGAAGGGCCTTTCACTATCACAGACGTCCTATCCCCCTTATCCTATAAACTCAGACTCCCGCAAACATGGAAGATCCACCCCGTGTTTCACGCTTCTCTCTTATCTCCCTATTGCGAAAACTCCATCCATGGCCCGAACCACCCAAAACCACCACCTGATCTCATTAATGGGGAAGAAGAATTCGAAATAGAAAAGATCTTACACCACCATGGAACATTAAAATGCCACTCCTTCTTGATCCAATGGAAAGGATATACTGCCGAAGAAGACTCGTGGGTTCCTGAGTCAGATTTGGACCATGCCAAGACTCTCCTGAACGCTTATAAACAGGCACACCCCAGAACCTTCCCCCACAGTGCCCGCACCTAGAAAATGCTTTCCACCCATATCATGGCCATCCAACCACACATTCCCTCCATCACTCTCCCTCCCGCCGCCCACCGTACCCTTGAACATATACCAGAAAATCTGGAAATCATGGAACTACTCCTCACCAATTCTTGCCTGTCCCTCGTCACTGAACGACACCTAGACCTCCACTCCCCATTAGACTTCCTCCATCAGGCATTCAACCACGCCGTCTCCCTTTGCCAGTTTGTCCAGTACTCCCACACACCTAACAACCACCCCACTGATGCTCACCTTTCTGCCGCCAATCATCTTGCACATATCAATGTCAATGAACTTGTCTTCCTCCTCCTCTCTGCCCTCACACAGTTGGGCATGCTCGATTTATCCATTGACATTGACTCTGCTCATCACACCGATCGTAACCACACCACTGTCCCCTCTCATGTCCCCACTCCACTCCCAGTACCTCCTCCTATCCCTAGACCATCCTCTCATGCCTCAACTCACAGCTCCTCCTCTTCCAGATCCATTCGCCTTATCCAAGCTAGATGCCAGACTCCCTGTCCTTCTCCTCCCCTCCGCACCTGCACTATCACAGAACTTATGCGAACACAAGACGATCCTATCCTTCCCATGTCTCACCCTCGCTATGGTGACACTTGTCACCTCTGCCACCATCTGAGTCACATGAAAAGAGACTGCCATCTCTATGAATGCCCCAGATGCCACCGATGGGCCCCAGGCCACTATCAGAACCAATGCCCTAGCCGCCCTTGCACTCGCACCCGGCCCCTGTCTACTTCAGCTTCTTCCTCCATCTCTTCCCAGTTGTCTTTAGGATCTACTTTGGCTACCAACCCAGCTCCTCCAGTCGAGGATGACCTTTCCTCCATAGTCGCTGAACCTGGATGGTCCACCTTCCCTGGCCCAATGTCCTCCCCGGGATATTCCCCTACTCCTTTACCTGCAACATCATCCTTGTCCACTGAGTCCTCCCTCACAACTCACTCTCCTTCTCCCAGCTTCAGCCTCGCTGAGTCCAACTCTTACAACAACTATGATGATGAAGCCATGTCCAGTTTGACTGGTGAACCTGTCAGACGAGAGTTTTACTTTTGACTGATGAGTGATGGGACACTCACCATAAACAGGGGGTAATGTTACGATATGCCCTTTTCTTTTCTTTTCCTCAACTTAGCTAAGCCCTCTTACAGACTTATCTCTTTTCTTCTGCAATGACTCATCCCCATTACATTGTACTTCACTTGCTTCATTATCACCTCTTTCCATCAGGTTCCATCATATTCTTCTATGATTAGTCATCTGACTTCCATGCCTGCCCTTAACTCTTTCATTCCAGTATATAGTCGCCACCTCCACCTCATGTATTTCTCTAAGCTTGACCTACTTTCCCCTACCTTGAATAGTAGTGCTTGCCCACTCCTCCGTCACTCTTCTTTGAGTGGACGTCCTTTGAACCTTTGATCCAAGTCCATGGTTGTTGGACTTGTCCTTTGAACCTTTGACCTTGCCTTATGTAAACCATTGACATTTTGCACTACACCTTGAAAGTCTACTTCTGTCTCTACCCGAGGCAGTCGTAACAAACACCTTGTTTCTGCCGTTGACATTGTCATTGAGGAGGCAAGGGCCTGTGGAATCTCCCTTGATGAAGAGACCAACGATGCGACCGCATGACCATCGTCTACACGATCTAGTCAGAGGTCTAGGAGCCCTTCGCAAAAACCTAGGCAGGCGCACAAGCACCACAGGCTCGGTATAAGCAAGTATCTCAACCTCACAGCTGTGAGGGGTGAGGAAGACAATTTGCTTGAGTCCGACAAAGAAACTATGATAGGCCGCTCTTATTTGAAGGAAGTAGGGCAGGCTGGACTGCACTCACTTGCCAACAACCTGGGCGATATTGCTCACCAGTATAGTAATGCTCATCCTCACCACTCATCTCCAGGAGGCAGCAAGATTAGATGTTACTCCACGGACTTTTATTCATGTGAGTAATGGATCATAAGACATTCAACCCTGCCCTCATGGATGCATTTAGCACATGCTGCTCGTCACATTCATGAGACCCTGAAGTCCAGCTTGCCTGAAGTTCGGATCTGCCCCTGGTTCCCCCAAAGATTGTACATCCGGGCTTCCTCTCCCTCAGAAATTCTTAGAGCCATAGACCCTTCACATTGCACTGTGGTGCGTGACATCATTCTTGTCCCCCCCCAAGAGGCGGTTCAAATCTTCACACCGGAGTCAAATTTTCTGTGCCGTTCTTGGGTTTGAATTAAGAAGGGAAAGTACAAGAATGATATTGGTTATGTCCTCAGCTGCAAAGCAGATATACTGTCCATCCTAGTCACACCGCGGGAGTGTCCATATGACCCACCGGTGGGACTGCGAAACATTTGAGCCCTGTTCCATTGGCAAGTCACCTGTGATGCTGGACTAGACCTCACAGTCATCGAGAACTCAAGGAGCATCACCGCTTTCCAGTAACAACACCTCCTACTTCGCTGGCCTTCTTCGTCTCTCGTTCGCATGTGACAATCTCAAACACATGCAGATGCCTCACCCGGATCAGTTATTCCTTCATGATCAAGCTGGAATTGACCCTTCCTTGGTAACTGAAAGCTATATTCTCTTTTCAGCACAATTCTGGATAGAAGGGGACATTGTACATTCATTGTCCCCTGAAATCCTCGGTCAGCAGGCCAAAGTATCTGCTGTCGACCTTGACAAGCGGTCCGTGTCCCTCATCCTCGACAATAAAACATACAACTGCCACCTCCTAGAGCAACATTGTGTATTCTCTCTCGGAGATCATCTTCAGGTTATTGTTGGCCCTAACTGTGGCTACGTGGGCATAGTCATGAAGGTGGTGGAGGATTCAGAGCTGGTCCTCTGTTTGTCAGCTGATCTCTCCGGCGAAGTGAGTACCAATTGCTTTGTGCTATCTCATTACTTAGACTGTATTAGGTCCAGGTGTCTAATTACTATGTGGAGACCTATAGTCCTGGTCATCAGTGGGTTCAAAAGGAGACTACGCTTCCTCATCTCTCCCCCGAGACTGTGCAAACAGATATGCAAATGAGAGACATCGCGTGTGTCCTCAAAGGCACTCACTATGGTCTCCTCAGTCAAATTGATTGGATTGAGGGTGATATAGTCTGGATCGTAGTCCCTGCTGATCCAGATGACCACCAAATCAACAAAGAGCTCGAAGGCTTGGGTCCAACATTAGCATATGTCAAGATCACAGACATTGTGTCCAGACCTGTCTCTGGTCTGCTCAAATTTATGAGAGAGAAGGGGTATGATGTAGGAGTCGGGGACTTGATTAGAGTTGCAAGGGGACTTTACTGGGGTTGCTATGGGCTGGTAAATAAAGTTCGCTGGAATGAAGCTCGTCTCGACTTAATGTTTTGGGATGGTGTCATGGTAAGTACTCTGTCACTACCCCTTCTCTAGGAATATAACATGGACCCTTTCTAGGCCACTGTTTCTATAATGTGGTGTGCAAAGGTCGCTGACTTCTCCATGCATGAGGCATCCAAATTGGTTGGCAAGGAAGTCTGGATAATTGGGGGTGGATTCAAGGGATGTCGAGCAACATTGGATGCTCTGGGTAGGCACTGCAGTGTGGTATCTCTGCCAGGATACCCAGCCCTGGATATATGCAATAGTTTCATTGCTGCGCTGTGAGCTTTAATGATTGCCCTTTGGGATCTTTCTGATATCTTTGTTTAGCTCTGGTATCCTTCTCAACAGGCATATGTTGGATGATGGCCACATTCAACTACTGATGCAGCTTATCTGTAGGTCATTTGTGTCTATCCCAAGGGCACAGGCAAGGATGCCACCTCCATCTCCACAAGCATTGCCCTCAGCACTCCCCTCATAACCGGACAACTTGGCATGGACGATAACAGCTGCTGACCGACTTACTCTTGTGCAGCCCACAACAGAGTCTCCAGACTATGGTATGGCGTGCCATACATATGTGACATTGTAATGATAATTTCCCATTCAGGTGACATTCCCTGGATCTTTGATGATGCATTCTGTGATTTCACAAAGTACCACCTTGCATTCAATGTGGATCTCCGTTTTAAGGGTGCATCATTCCTCAATCGTGTTGCTCAAACAACCTGTCCTGACCGATTTTGTTGGACCGCTGCACCTGGTGGTCAAGTGCTTGGACCTGCCCCTCCTGGCCATCTGTCTGTCACTGTCCTGGGACACAATAAGGGTTCAGGGATTGAACACCACCACATCTGACAGTATCCAACCTTAGTTCCAACGCTTCCGGATCCCAATATCCGGAACCACCATTCCAGAACCACTTCTGGAATTTTCCTGTGCACTTCCGGACTTGGAACCACTGGAAGGTCCAGAACCACCAGAACCACTTCCAGAACATTCCCGCACTTTTCCGGAAGCATTGGAAGCATTGGAAGTATTGGAAATTGTCAAAATGTTCTTTCAGGTTTGCTACTACAATATTGCAGGTAACATAATACGAGTATACCTCTGCCCATAGTATATATATCTTCACCCCGCTTACAAGCACCTCAGTCATTTCCGCCATCTTAGGCAGTGGCTGAGGTGAGTACTTTTTACTTAGTTTTTCATTCCTAGCTAATGTACTGTAGCACTGGGCAATTCCTGCCCTTCTCTTAGGTGAATAAATAGTTGTTTCTGCCATCTTAGGCAGTGGCTGAGCACTGGGCAATTCCTGCCCTTCTCTTAGTTTTGTCAGGTTATGAGCCCTGTTGGCGCAAGCTAAATGGTAGCACTCAGGAACGACTCAAAATTCCATCTTGCACTTCCCTCAGTGCACTCTAGTTCTTTTCAGAACTCACTCCTAGTTCATCTCGAACTCACTCATTCACATCTGCACCATGTCTCCCTCAGACACCGTTTGTGCAGAAGAAATCCTCACAGGACCAAACAATTACGAAATCTGGAAGGTTTGAATCTCGGCAAAGCTTCGCGCTGAAAAAGTTTTTGGCGTAGTTGCCGGAACTGACGTAAAGCCAGTTGTGTCAACCCTTACCACTGCCTCTGATATCCAAGCATGGGAGGAATGCGACGAGAAGGCTCATGGCATCATTCAGCTACGCATCTCAGATGCCCTGCTGATGAAAACTCGCAACCAGACCAGCTCAAAAGAACTCTTTGATGTGGTCATAAAGCTCTAGACCCCAAACATCTCCTCTGCCTTCTACCTCTTCCAACAACTCTTTAGCAGCACTTGGGATGGAACCTCTGCTGTCTCTGAACATATCTCTGCACTCCAGGCCGTTGAATCCCGCCTTGCCAGGATGAAATTCTCTGTGGATGACAAAGTCCTCTCCTTCATTCTCCTCAACTCCCTTCCGAAAACTCCGGAATGGGAAATGTTCAAATCCTCTGTGGTGAACACTGTGGAAGAGAGCAAACTCACCTTCGATGCCGTAGAGACCCGCATCACTTCCGAAGACTCCCGACTATATCCTTCCGGTCATTCTGAGTCCGCTATGAAAGCCTCCCAGACCAGAAGCACCAAACCTTCATCTCGTCCCTCAAATGCTTCCACCTGGTGTGAGCACCACCTCTCTACGACTCACAATAGCTGTGACTGCAACACGTATAAGAAGTGGGTCACTGAGCTGAGGAAGGGTGGATTTAGAAAGTCGGAAAAGGGCAAGGATAAAGCAAATGCAGCAGAGGAAACTCCGGATCCTCCGGAAACCGCACTTATAGCTAATGAGCGTGTATCCCACTCTGCAATGCAACACATTCATGCTTATCTGTCA
>JBBPOF010001349.1:0-10631 GCA_038091315.1 Porphyrellus cyaneotinctus | reverse complement strand
AGACGCATGCCTGCTATCTCACATGGGAAACTAAGGATTGGAGCATGCAACGGTCGTGCGAGATACACGCGTGTCGTGTTACATTTTTGGCGGTGAATTGCAACGAACTTGAGGCTGTGTCTTTGTTCTCGAGCCCTTCTTCTTGACGTACTCAGTTTATCCTTAGGGACGTCACATCGACTCGTACTGATCTTCGGTGCCGGAATCTCCAGACTCTTGCAAGCAACCTAGGTCAATGTTGGCTCCTTGGTTGCACTTAGGCAGTCACTGCTCTTCCGCCTCGGGCTCGGGTGATTGATGGGCTTCTGGGCCATCCGTCGTTCAAGAGCTTTTACGGATCTTCCAGCTCGTCTCCAGCCCGTGGTGGAATATCCATCGACTCTGACTGCAGTACACTATAGCCTCCTTCGCTATGACGAATTACAGATGTGAGTAGGGTCTACGCGACGAGTCCCATGATAAAGATCATGTGGCAGGCATTGTTCGAACATTCACTGACTCATCGCTGCTAATCTCTGCCACCTTCTGCCACGTCAAGCCAATGAATGAACTCCCGAATAGAGCAGGCATAAACACCGCGCGTAACCACTGACAGAGCTACAGGGGACCGCGGAAAGCAATTCTACTTTCCACGTGGGAGGCTACCGCTGTGGTCAAATGATTCGTTCCTATCTAATCCCAATGCTTGACGGCGGGGAAGCGAGATTCTGTTGAAGCAGCTGAACTAGAAGCAACAACTCTCCCACTTCAACGCGCGCAGGTCAGTCCAGATCTCGTAAGTGGGATTGCCTTGCTAATTTGTAGATCCGGTCACAACGCAATGCAGATCCTCACCGACCTTTTCTATGGTATCGTTCTACGGAGCTAGGGAACACTGCTGCTACGGTCATCGATCCACAAAATACGAGACAGAGCAGTGATACCACTGGCAGGTATAGCCCGCTCACAATCCAGGCGGTACGTCCCGGGAGCCAGGACAATGGTAGGGTCAAATTTGGCCTCGGAGTAAAACACCTCGAAAGCCAGAAAGCTTGCCGTCTGGCTTGTGCTCAACCCATCCCCCTCTGGTGGTGCGCTGGACTTGGTTTACGCCCACGCCTAGATGCAGATTGTATCCTGCCTCCTGGTCGAGGTACTATGGACAGCTCTGGGTTGCTCGCTCCCGAAAAGCTTAGCTGGGATAGGAGCGGGTTTGTGAAATCACACAGCCCCGTCTACTTGCTATCTATGATTAATATTCTGCATCGACCTTGTGGCGGGTCTAAACATCATTGGGGAACAGAAATACGCCACCATCTCCTACCGATGTGAGGACAACATCCCTGACGGTACACCCAAGAAGGACAAATGTCACAATGGAGGGCAGTGACTTGCATACGGTAATATGAATCTATGTAGATTTTTATCACTCTATAGTACCTTTCTTGGGACATGGACCACATTATCTTGGGAGGTGAAGGGGATGGGGTGGTGATCCTTGTCATCATCTATTGTCAGTGGCGAGTATACGTTCGTAAGCCTATTACAGCCGTTTGCATAAATAATGGCACTTCGCGGCGGATTTTTGATTGATTGGGAAGTCGCGTACAACATGTAAACGTAGCCACGCACCACAATGCCCAACCGCCGGATCAGTTGCAATGTCAAGCTAGCGGCCATCAAGCTTCACGAACGAGGCCTTCTGCGCCTCCAAGACATCCCGGAGTGCTGCGGTCTGTCGAAACGAACTTTTTGATGTATCCTCAAGCTCTGGCGGGAGACTGGAGATGTTGTCACTCATAGGGCCACAAATCTTCGTGGACGACCTCGCCTCCTTGACCATGACGACATTGGCTATGTCCTGCGTCTTGTCCGTGCAAGGCCGGAGCATTTTCTCGACGAACTCCTCTCCCTCGTCAAACGCAACCGATTCATTTTCATCCATTTCGCCACTATCTATTGTGAACTCGAACGCGCTACTAGTAACATAAGCCGCAAGAAAATCCGTCGTGTTCCCAAGGAGCACAACAAAGATCTTCGTGCTGATTTAATTGCTTGAATGGAGAAATACAACCCGGAGCAGATTTGGTTTATTGACGAGACTTCGAAGGATGAACGGACAGTTTATCAGTGCTACGGGCGGTTGATGGGTTCTTCATCGTCAAGGCTTTTGCTCGCTTGATCGTACCTTCAAATTGCATCTCGTTCGAAAGTGAAAACCCAGGTTTCGGTAGAACTCGGGGTATAAAGAATGAGACGTCGTAATTGTCAAAGTCGAAGTGCTTTGGCTTGAGAATAGATTCGATCTTTGCAAGAATTTGCGCCTTCAATGTGTCCCAAGACTCGTGAAGGTTGAACGTAAACTCGACACCCTTTGAGACACGTTTTGCCTGGGATTTCTTCATTTCGACGGCAGAAGTGATAACAGCAACAAAGGTCACGGCCTTCGCTTGCAGTTCCTCTGCGTGCTCATTCGCAGACTTCGTACCTAGTCGGATAGTCAACGAATCACTGTTGAAAGGTGCATATATGCACCTGTATCCTTGCGCTTGCGCTTTTTGCCAACAGCGGCCTCCGCAGACACATCGTCCTGGTCATTCTTTTTGTCTTTGAGCCCCTCATCATCACTTTCCTGATTTTCCTTGCCATTGGCGTTGTCATCGCTCAAGTCCAAGTCCGAGATTTCACTGCTGTCACTGGCAGCAGGATCGTCGTCGTCATCGGAGGAGATCGATACCGGCGTCTCGTCAATAACCTCGAGTAACCTGTTCTTCTTTCTTTGACCTCCAGACAGGCAGAGAGTAATGGATTTGTGAGACATTTCGAGTGTGTTGTGATGCTAAAGACAGGACGTAGCACGACCTCTAGCTAATTTACCCAATTCCTAATCAATCAAAAACCCGCCGCGAGTTATGCAAACGGCTGTAATTACGTGGAAAATACCAGCATCTTGATCGTATAGTGACCGATTCAAGTCACGATCCGATTCTCGTCCACTACAAGCCCATTCAATAATTCTACATGTCCTCCCCCCCGCGCGGCGCGTTCATTGTCATCGAAGGACTGGACAAGTCCGGAAAAAGCACCCAAGTATCGCGTCTCGTCGAGCGCATCCGGTCCTCCAACATAGGCACCAAAGCTATGTCCTTCAAATTCCCTGGTCAGAGCCCTCCTTTTCCCTCGACAGCAGTCCTGATGCACTCTTCATCGCTCCCTCTCACACCATCATGATCCTCCACATCCCCCCACCCCCAACATCAGACCGCACGACAGCGATCGGAAAGATGATCGACGCGTATCTACGCTCCGAGTCTGAGCTCGACGACCACGCCATCCACCTCCTCTTTGCTGCCAACCGATGGGAACTCGTGTCCGTCCGTCCGCTTTCCAACTTGCTCTCTCAGACTGACGTTGCACGCTTGCGATACGATTATCCTACTCCCCTCGTCCAGTCGGATCATCGAAGCGACACTCGCGTCCGGGACGACGATCATCGCAGACCGTTATGCCTTCTCGGGGATCGTGTTCTCGGCTCAAAAAGGTACCCATCTCGACCTCACCTATGAGTGGTGCCGAGCCCCCGAAATTGGTCTACCCGCACCCGATCTAACACTCTTCCTCGACATCAAACCAGAGATCGCCATGCGGCGAGGGGGGTACGGTGAGGAAAGGTATGAAAAACAAGAGGTACAGACGAGGGTTCGGGAGGTCTTTGAGAGAATCGGAAAGGAGATCGGGCCGGATCGATGGGTCGTTATCGACGCAGGGCAGGATCGAGATAAAGTTGCGGACAACATTTGGAACAGTGTCGCATCAGTACTCGAGGACAGTCGCGAGCCGCTGAGGAGGCTCTGGCAAGGTCAATAGAAACTAAGATGACGCCCGAGGAGGCATCAGATCTATATCGGTTCCAGAACGTGTTGTATTGTATTACATTTGCTAACATATTGCGATATAAAATGGTAACGAGTGACGAGGTCGAGAGGAAATATGAAAGGGCAAGTAAGTGATGACCAGTTGTAAGCAAGTGGGTGCCGCACGCGAAACGATTAAAGCTTGTAACACGAGAAATTGCTCCAAACGCTATACAGACCTTGACAGTTCACACCCGCCTATATCCAGAAAAGCGTAAAAGAAAATGATGTGGGTTGCGCTGGCCAGCAGGATTTATCAGGGACCCGGAGAAATTCTCGAGACGATGACCGCCAATGCGATCAACACCCCCCATCGCCACTTTTCCCATATTATCTGACGCCAAGGTGCTGACCAACCTTGAGGGACCACCGGTTTGTTGGTAGATGTGAATGCGTTCGAGGTGTCAGTTACCATAGCTGCGGTGGCTGCTGTCGGCATTTGACACGTCCCGACGTTGCATCTGGGGATCATCTGCTGCGGGAGAGATGCTGAGCTGGAGGATGGCGTGGGTGACGTGAATGGATTAGTCGCACTCGTTGACACGACGTCCGCCTTTCCACGCTCTCTCTCTCCCATGCTTGGCAAGTCCTTGAGAGTGGGTGTGCAGTACTGTTAGAATGATCAACAAACCAAGCACAGCCAAAGCAAGGAACACGAAAATCACAGCAAAGATGACGAAACGTCTATCAGCCTCCTGACAACAAATTAAACGGCTAGCAACTTACGTCCGGGAATGCATCTTTAAAGCGAGGTTGACTCATATTGAAGGCATGGCTCTTGACAGCAAAGTTTCGCTTATGGTTATCCGACGAGGTGATGGAACCAGTGGTCATTTCGTCGGATAGCATGAAAGATAGCAGGCCGGTCAATCTAAGATGTATTGCATGTCAGCTCAGCATATTTCGGAACGGGTACCATTAAATTAACCGCGTCCATCATAAACGGGGATCACGGAAGCCCGGGCGTTCCGGGATATAAAGAAGGGAACGTACATTGTTGCGACGCTCCAAGCTGGGTTCCACTGAAACGACATGAGCGCTGATGTAGATATTCGAGTGAGAAAAAGTAACGCACGGTTCCTGGGTGAAAATCTGACATTGAGAAGCAAATCTTCTTATCTGGCTGAAAGCGGCCGGATGGTGTGAACATCTGGGGAAAAAATCGGTTCGAGTGACCACAAAGGGAACAATGAAAATGACCTTAATGCCTGGGGGCTTAAAAGGGTATTCTGAAGGGAAGAGGAGGACACCATGGTATTCTCCACCGGCAAAGGGTGAATCAGGGGGGCCACGCTGCAAATATAATATCAAGAGATTGGCATGGATGTCAAACGACATGTGAAATCGCGCACGATAAGGTAGTTCCCTTGGGAAAAGAATCAGAGCGGGATTTTCGAGCAATAGGGACGGACTGACAAGTAAGGATGTTCTTTTCATCGGGGACTGCCCAGACAAATGGGGGAGGTTCCTTCTGCATGCTGATGTACTCCTTGGAGAGCTATTATATATGGAGGTCGTTTAGGGAGTTTGAGGAATGAAACGGGGGGACTGCGTACGCGTTTCTGAGCAGCCTTGCTAGCCATTGTTGAGGGAGTTGTCGAACGTGGGTGTGGACGAATGTAAAAGCGCCAAAGTTTGAAGCGAGCACGGTTGGACCATCCCCCCCACATAAATACGCGCAAACAATCCTATAGACTACTGGGGTTAGGGTTAGGTGCTATGTATGTTCGGTCTTCATTGTAATATGTGAACCATCGCCTTCGCTTCATGACCCTTGATTGTGGACCTGAACCGATACTTTTTTTTATCTCATGATGAATTGCCCTCCCACAACATGTGCATCAGATCCAAACCCCCCTTGATCGCAGAGTTGACAGGGGTTATTTCTACTAATCCGAACATCCAACGTTTTGCTGTTCCTTTCACCGTCGTCGTGTTCGACGTATGGCGGCTACGCTTCTACCACCACCGAAGCGACAAAAGGTCTATCACGGTGTTCCAGAGCCAGAGCCAGAACCCATACTCCCCTCTCCGAACGTCGTCGTTCAGTTCGTAAATGAGCACGATGGTACACCGATCGCACCTGCCGTCAATCTCCCAGCAAACATCGCACGACAGTCCCTCGAAGCACTCGTAAATCAACTCCGCACAAAGGCAAGCCATCACGACATGTTCATCCATCCTCATTCGCACATCTTACCACTCAGGAGGATGACGACCACGTGCCCTTTGCATTCCATGTCGCCTTGCCCGACGACGTTACCAAGCCCAACGCACCGACCCGCATCGTCATCTCCAAATCGATCCGGGACGACGTTCTCAATCACCCATCCCAGGCATTCTCGGAAGAAAACATCCTCGTCGTTCGATGCGCACCCCAATCCGTTTTCAAAGTACGTCCCGCAACACGTTGCTCGACCACCCTATCAGGTATGTCACTCCATCAAACATGCCTCCCCATCCCCCCTTCTTTCGGGATGAATGTAATTCAATCTGGGCGAGTCTAGGCCACTCTGCCCCTATATTATGTGCTTCTTTCTCCCCAACCGGCGCACTTCTAGCCACAGGGTCTGGAGACACCCATGTCCGGCTCTGGGACCTTAATACCGAAACGCCGTCTCGCACGCTCGTTGGACACACCGGATGGGTCCTCTCTGTCGAATGGGACCCTATCGAGCGCAAGCTCGCCAGTGGCGGACATGACGGACACGTGCGACTGTGGGATCCCAGGTCGGGAAAACCGATAGGCGACGCGATGAAAGGCCACTCCAAGTGGGTCACTTCGCTTGCCTGGGAGCCCATCCACATGTAAGCATTCTTTTGCCATCAAATCACCCATGTGATTCAATGATGACACAGAAACCCGACTGCGCCGCGGCTCGCATCGTCATCAAAGGATGGCACTGTACGCGTGTGGTCTACAACGACCCGGCGACCAGAGTACACCCTAGGTGGTCATACCGCCAGCGTTAATGTCGTCAAATGGGGAGGTGGTGGGAAAGGCGGGACAGGCGTCCTTTATACAGCAAGCAGTGATTGCACAGTGAGGGTGTGGGATGCACAGAGAGTGAGCTCATCGTCACCCATCAGCCGTCACCACTAATTTACCTCCATAGGGAAGGCAGCTGATGATCCTCAAGGACCACGCCCACTGGGTCACCACGCTCGCTCTCAACACGGACTTTGTCCTCCGGACCGGTCCATTCGATCACACCGCCAAGCGACCGGCATCCGATGAAGAAGGTTTGTTCTTTCGCAATCATAGGCCCTCCGTCGCTCATTGTGTCTGCTAGCTCAAACACTCGCATCAAAACGCTATGATACCCTTGTATCACGTACCCCCGAACTGTTGATATCTGGGTCTGATGATCACACTCTCTTCCTGTGGTCGCTGTTCTCGCCCACATCCGAATCTGGAGGTGGAAAATCAAAACCCTTGAACCGGCTGACAGGACATCAACGCCAAGTATCTCACGTCGCTTTTTCGCCGGATGGTCGATGGGCGGCGAGTGCGGGGTGGGACAGTGCGGTGCGCCTTTGGGACTGTACGGGCGGGTCTGGTACGTCCCGTGGTGTCCCTTTCCGAGACTCGCTCATGTATCCGTGTGTTGGTGTAGGAATCATGGGCAAGTTCGTGGCGACGCTTCGTGGGCACGTCGGCCCAGTGTATCGACTCGCATGGAGCGCGGATTCGCGGATGGTGGTCAGTGCGAGCAAAGACCACACCGTCAAAGTGCGTTGCCGTTTCGGTTGCGATCGTCTTGTCGTTTTATAGCCCTCTGTTTGACCATCAGATCTGGGACCTCAAAACATATAAACTCAAAAACGATCTCCCGGGTCATACGGACGAGGTGTACTGCGTTGATTTTGTTGCGGACAAAGTGGTTAGTGGTGGGCGGGATCGGACGGTGAAGATGTAAGTTGTCCCAGCTCGTCATCGTGCCATCGCTACGCAGACTGATGCGTGCTGTAGATGGAAAAACTAGCTCGGTAGAGAACCTTCAGTTAGTTCTGATAGCGAAATGGAATCTCGATGGTTGCGGAAATTACCGCAGACGAGTGTCTGGAGTCTAATGCGACGCAATATCTCACCCTGCTGATCAGTCGGAGTTCGTGCTAGCACCCTCAGTGATGTACAGACGGGGACATGGCAGGGACAAGTCGTTTGTTGCTTGGATGTCACTAGCGTACTTAAACTCGACGACGGTGTACAGACAGCACTTCTCGCAGTACAGATGCGTTCGTTCAGCGTACATGGGCCTCTCCTCATCATCGATTCTCCTCAACATTTACATTCGCCAGACTTGCAGGAACAACTTGTAACAAAACACGTTAGGCCCCGGACGGGTGCGAGGATGATTTAGACAACGCACGTCGCTCCGCATTGGCACTGCGGGTTTCCGCAGCTTGGGGTGGATCCCTGAGGTTTCGCCGGTGTGTTCTACAGCAAGGCTCAATACAAAACATTAGAAGCAATGCATGAGGAAGCGGACCGCGGATGATGACATGCTGTTGTGTGATGGGTAAGGCATCGAGACTCGAGCCGAGCCCCTTTTATTTGAGCCGGGGTCGAAGTGGATCTTTGTTGACCAGGATTTACTCCGAGATCAAGCTCCGATGTCTCAAATCTTACGTCCCTGCTCATCCTTTGATTCTCGACCCAAACCACGAGATTTACATCGATACGCGAGATCGACACGTCCAGAGCGGCGAGCTGACCCCATGCAGTGAACTGAATGGGCTGCGGGCCCGTCCATGCAGCCGAATACCACCTCGTATCTCGATATGGCGTCGACGGAAATTCCATCAGCGCGTTGTACCGGCGAGGTGCTGAGTGGCACGTAGAGTCGGTTGGTTGATGACATACCTGAACGTTGATTTCGAATGATGGTTTGCCACTGGGTATCATTCGAGTTTCGTGCCCATGCTTCATGCAAGGCACGAATAATCAAGATCCAGCCGTGTCATCACATTGAACGATAGGAGTGGCAGAAAGACATACTCTTGAAACCGACAATGTCATCCTTCTGTGATCACGCCGTTGGAGCCCGCAGCATGCTGTAGTGGAGAAAACAACAGCAGCGATCTTTAACATGCTGTAAAATACAAATCAATGGCTGTGCTCCTCAGCGCTCATAAACTTTGCCAACTTTCATCGCCAGTGACACCCTCGAGCAGCTTTCCGCTATGATATGTGAACAACTCAGTCGGTAATGATCGCGAGCAGTCATGCGCATAGATGGTAGCGCGAGACCATTGTTATTGATGCTAGGCGTTTGCATCCAGGTTGCAGCTGCAATGGCGGCGTCGGTATAAGTCGAGTTGTGAGGTATGCGGAGAGCCTAGAATGAGGGTCATCAACCTCCCTTGACCACTCATTTCTCATAGTACACATGTCAAGAAAGATCTGTTTCGCAGCTGTTTAGAACAGACATCATTGGTAGGCGAAATATGATCCTACCCAGTCGTGACAGAATTGACTGCCGTGTCATGGTACACAGGACGTTAGGCCCTGCTGTTTTCACCATGTGCTGAACCATTTTTGCAGACTTTGGCTTACCCAGAAGACACCTCCAGCCATGACCCCATGATAGGAAAGCGTTTGGCGGGTATACTACCGCGTTGTGCACCCTCCTCAGATATTTGGCTGTAGACTCATTCAGTCAAGAGTGCGAACCGGATATCGTCCAACCACAAAGTCTTGATATGCTCCCATGTTTGTATGGCGTGTCTCAACAGGTTCTCATCGCCATAGGCGCAATAGGTGTAGCACGCAGCCGTCGCCCACGACAATGCATCGTCGTTATACATTGTGGAATAATTGGGGTATAGAAGAAAGAAAGCCTTGTTCAGATATGCCGTCACGTTGGCTTGGTTCGAAGACCCACGTGTGACATGGTCTTGATTCGCCTCTGCCAATAACTCAGGTCTTTCGATGGCGGGACCTGGTTAAGAGGCGAAACGCGTCCGAGTAACGGAAAAAGACCCGCCGTTCAAGTACCCGATAATTTTATTCAGTCCTGGAAGGAGGCTGTTGATAAACTCGCTCGGGAAAGGTATATTTGTCGTCGAAAAGAGATTGAGTGACATATCTTGGTTTTGAAGAACGAAGTTGTCACACACCCGCCATGTCGAAGGCACAGACAAATCCTGGCAATGTGCGAGTCCGACGCTCAGGGCAAGGAAATGAAGACAGTATGGACACGATTATAACCACGGGCTGATTGGGAGAGTTTTATGCGTCCTTCACTCTCTCCTTCAAGTTGGCCGCCCTAGAGACGAGTCACCATTTGAAGCAGTCAGGCTGTGTGTGAGAACACAGCAGATTCGCTCTTGTATCCTCAACTCATCCGTATCACACACGCGCCTTCGATGGACGTGTCTCTACCCACCGCGCCGCCGTAAGCTCTGCTAACAACACCAATGATGTGTATTCTTGTTGATCTCGACATGGTCAGAAGCCCGAAGACGTTCGGTCATATTCCGGGCGTCCCTGTCGGCAAGTCTTTCAAATCCAGGTGTGTTCACCTCAGGCTCTTACACTACATGGCTTCCAATTCACTCCCCAATTTCTAGAAAAGAGCTCATGGCATTCGGTGTACATGGTCACCTTCGGGAAGGAATATATGGAGATCCCAGTCCAAATGGAGGTGCATATTCGATTTGCATGTCCGGAGGATACGAAGACGATGAAGATTTGGGAGACAAGATGTACGTCCCGTTCTCTCTATCCAGGGC
>JBBPOF010001348.1:0-10643 GCA_038091315.1 Porphyrellus cyaneotinctus | reverse complement strand
CCAGGGGTATGTGCTTTCCACCATCTACTTATACTTTGGCTCTATTTGTTCTTTCCCCTAAGTTATATCACAATCACTTCAAAAGTGCAAAACATTGACTCAATTTTGGAAGTCACTGTATCTGCTAAATGAGAATGGTCCCTCACCACAATAGCCCTGCCAGTGTTTTTGATGAAAATTTCTTAGGGTGGGCAGAGCCACTCAGGGGCCAGTCTTGTGATATGGGTGAAATGGTCCTCAGATACTGGGACTGATCTTTGTTCTCACAGACTGTTTACATGGAAACCTTGGCTATGATGAATCTCTCCAATGGTATATGTACCCATGTTTTTAAGCTCTGATCAAAATGTTTGGCAAATCAAACATCCTTTCTCCTTGTGGTCACTCCATGGATCCTTAACTCTTGAATTTCATTGCCAGATATGAAGCAGGTCAGACATTGAACATTTTCTACCAACACTGAAGTGCCTTGCTAACAAATACCTCTCTGTTTCTTTTAGCAAAAAAGATGGCAAAAAAGAAGTTTTTTCTGCCCTTACATAGAAATGCAACATGGCTCCAGCTGACTTTGCACCTGCATTATGTCATTTCATCAATGCTCTCCTCAAGATTAACTTCCATTCCTCAACACAGATGTCCCAAATTAGCTTTCAGCTAGTGGTCCATCCCAATGGTCAATGGTTCTGAAGTGACACCATCAAGATTATTGTTCAGGAACTTAATGAAATCCAACTAAATGAGGCATTATATGCAATGATGCTCATGGTGCCTCATGAGAAGATCTTCATCAAACACCACAATAGGTCCTTTATGTGTTCAAAGAATCAAGGGAGTTTTTTTTAATGGTCAACAATAGTGTACCTGAGTTTACCATTGGACCTGTAGAGATAAGTGGTTTAATTAACACCATTTTTGACTATTGATGACCTCTATTCCAGCCTTTCAAATGGATTGCAACTAGCAGTTCTGAAGTTACCCTTCAAACACATCTATTAATGTCATTGACTGTACCTTCAGATACGTCCAACTAATTCCACAACATAATTGCTTGTTTTAAAGCCCAACATGAGGATGCAGACAAGCACTGGCAGGTAATTCAAGACTGTTCAAAAACCAAGTTGAGCCCTCTGTATGTGTATGAGTTATTCAGCAGATATATTTATCCACTTCTCCAGGAGGTGAGTTAGATCCTGGTATTGTCTTTGAGGCACTATCAAACAACCCCAGGCCAGTGTCATTGGTGGGGATACTCCCCTTTCTCACTTCTCTCAAGTCTATTCAAGGGAGATGGCACTGATGTGGGGTATGCTTGACCTGGCCAAGGGATCTCTGGCAGACCTTAACACTGGCACTGTTTCTGTGTTCATCAGAAACAACTCCAAACTTCCTGGTCTGAACTGAGACTCGGCTAGAGGACCAAAGAATGCTCTACAGCAGTTCCTCAACATATTGAAGAAGAATAATGTCATTGAAGTGGCTGTTTCAGGGGATTAATCAGTATCATTGTATTGTTGTCTTTTTTGTTGTACAACACATATTTGTGTGGCTGGACCATACTACATAAATAAAGATAGAGGTGAGCAACACTTGTCATTGTCACACAATCATCAATGGCATAGAAAACTTCCATGGTACTGCTTTGCCTGCATGCCATAAAACTTTCTGCTTGTATCATACCACTACCACCACCATATCTGCCCCCTGCTTGCCTTGTTACCTCCTGGAACCATCCATGCCAGGACGACAATGCTGATGCTGCCTTATCATCAAGTGCTCATGTGCTTCTTTCCTATCGATCATCATGGTTTACCTGCCACCACCTCAGCTTGCATCTGCCTTCCATCCATCCTATGGTGATGCCTACATCAACATCCTTATAGTGCATTGCTGCTCTCTGCTCTCCTCTGCCTCCTCAATCATCACACCAGACATTAATGCCTTATGTGCCACACAGATGCCTTGTGCATTATGTGGATGCTTGCAAACCTCCTCAAATAGGGCAATGTGCTGCACAGGCTCATATCCATGTCAGGCATAGCAGAGCTAGAAGTCATCAAAGATGAGCTTATGACCTACAACAAGGTATGCCATCACCACATGTCACCATCATTCCTCTTAACAACACCAAGCTGCATCCTCTCATTCTCCTCAACATGGGTGCCATCCTCAATCTCCCTTCTCCCATGTGGCAAATTCAGTCCACATCTTCCTATATATGTGATTGACTCCACCAGGCCTCAGAATCTCACAAGTCTCTTCAGTGGTGGTGACATAGGTGATCGCATTGTTCTCTGGGATAATAGTGAAGTTGAGACCATAGAGGCACAAAGCAAGGCCAGGGAAGCCCTAGAATTCCATGGCCATACATATAGTGACTCCAAAAACTGTTGCAATCCTAACTCCAACCATAGTGTGCAAAGCACACCACAAACACCTGTGGAAATTGTACTTGGGTGTAGTGGAAAGAAAGATAGTACTCACTCTTGGCTACAGGATTGGTTCATGGGTACGAGACCACTGCTCATCATTGTTCCCAGCAATGAGACCAGGACCCGCTGGAGACTAACCTCAGTGTTAACAAAAGAACTAGATCTCCTCATATCCTTGCCACCATGCAACAGGACACCCACCCATCACCATTCATTGATTCTCTGCTGCTGACTTCTCCAACACTGACAAGGAAGCTTTCAGCTCTCCTATCAGTACCTCTACATCTTGTAGCCAATCTTCTTCTTCTTCATCCTCAAACAAGGAATTTCATCCGATAGAAGAACCACAAACTGACTGCCTGCAACATCTCACAGCTTTACCAAGCTCCTCCCAACATTCTGGTGGATCCTTTCTGGAATCATTAGTGGTTGCCAGTATGTCCTCATCTGCCACTTCCTGTGCTCACACTCCATGAAGAGAGATTGCTGCATCTCTTCATGAGTACCACCCTCTATCTTTAGCACAGGCACCCCCACTTGATGATGGCTATCCCTTATATGACAAACCCATCCAAGTAGACCCTCCCCTCTACCCATCTGCATCCACCATCATGTCTACTTCTGACAAACAGTCTGAGCTCAAGGCTGAACTCTCCAATGACTTCTCTAGGAAAGCTGAGGATTGCAAGTGCTGGCTCCTAGCCATAAAGGCCCATTTCACCATGAATATGGCCCACTACTCCAATGATGATGCCATCATTATCTTCCTCAATAAAATGAGCAAGGGGCGGGGCGTAGCCTTCTCTGAGGGATGGCTAATGAGGCTTGCTGATGCAAGTATTGAGCAGGCAAACTGTTACAATTTTCCCTTTGTTTGCCCCATCAACATTACCCCTATCTGCCCCACTCCTTATAGACCCCAAAGACATGTCCTTTCATTTTCCAGACTTCATTCAGTTTCCACAGTTTCCTCTCTAGACAGTGCATGGATCCACATACGCAGCCCATCCCCTATTATGTTAATGTTCATTCTCTTTTCATTTAAGTCCATTCCCAAAGCAAGCTGCATCCATTCCCTTTTTGTCATAGTCCTTTCCCTTTTTGTTATGGCTTACATAACCTTTCTCAATTCATTGTGGTCAGACAGCACCTCCCAAAATGGGATCTCTTGTTTCCATTTTGTACTCTGCTCCTTCTTATATATACCTGCGCTGCATGTACAATAGTTCCCCATCTAGTTCTACGCTATACAGCCTAGTTTCTAGTATGTACCACTCAGCCCTGTCTGAGTGAGACCCTCCTTCCACAGTTAGATGTGTCTACTGTGAGACTCCCCTCCATACTTCGATGCTGTTGTTGTATGAGACCTGCTCGTCATTGTTCCCAGCAATGAGACCAGGACCCCGCACTGGATACTAGTCTCTGCATTAACACAAACAAGATGCTGGAAAAGTTGCTGGAAGACTTTAAGCACACCTTTGTTCCAAAGGACACCACTGCAAGGGCTCATATGGCCTTGCACAACATTCACATGAAGGGAAAGCCCTTTCAAGGTGACTTCCATGCATTCCGCTCAGCTTTCGAGCTCAAGGCAGGATGAAGTGCTTTCTTGGACCAGGATATCCTCAAGGACCTGGCCAAATGCACAGTGACAGAGTTGCTTGCATGGAGTATGATGGCCTTGCTAGACAAACCTCTCACAGTCTCCGGATGGCTCAATAAAGCTGGTCAATTCTATGATGCAGCTAACCAGTTAAAATCTCTTAGAAGAGGAGGGCCATACATTTCCTCCACTTCCTCCTCCTCCCCTTGCTCATATGGACATCAACACCATTCAACTCTCCCCCACAGACTGTGCTGAACATATGCAAAGCAACAAATGCTTCATCTGTCACAAGGTCAGGTGTAGTATGTGGAACCATCCCTGGAACCATGGAAATACCCCTTTCTAACCTTGAGGGACCCAGCCCCATTCCCAGAACGTTTGTGCCACAGAGACCTTCGAGTCTCTAGCTCCTCCACCACATCCAGCCAAAGAGGATCCAATTCAAGAGTATCTCCTTACCCTGAATATCAACTGTGCCCATGCTCTCAAAACATTGAAGATTTGCTTCAACAAGGATGTTGATGAGCATGGTGAACATGTCAACAATATAGAGGAGGAAGAGGTTCCTTCTATGGAAGAGCCTCATCCAGGTTTTTAGAAGGAAGGAGTGGTTTGATGTCACTATCTTCCCACACTCTCACTCCTGTAATTACATATATCTAACAAGAATGCTAGATCATTGCAAATCCCTCTATCTACATTTGTCAGACCCACAGAGCAAATCATCAACACCACTGCTCTTCTTGACAGTGGTGCTACTGGATGCGTTGTTGACAAGGACCTTGTCAAATAAATGAAGTGGCCAAAGACATGTATGGCATGACTCCTTAAAGCCCATAATGTGGACGGCACTACTAATACAAGTGGACTCATACATCATGAAGCCTGTCTCACTATCCAAGTCTCCAGAGTTGAAATGACCCAGACATTCATGGTGTTGAACTGTGGTTCACACAACATCATTCTTGGCCTACCCTGGCTACAGGAGGTCAACCTGATCATCAACTGGACCACAGGAGCTATCAGGGTCCCCAACAAACTCCCTACCCTCCAGCACAATGACTCTGAAGTACTCAGGCAACACTACCTGATTCGCTATCTCAATGTCGATTCTTCTGAGAAACTTTCCAAGCTTCTCCAGAAATGGCTTGAGTGAAACTCTTCCGAATGGCTTCAAAAGACCACACTGTCCACTGAGCTCGCTCAGAAAGAACAGTCCAAGGAGGAGGTGTTACCTCCACAATTCTTGGAATTTGCTGACGTTTTCCAGCAACCTCCTGATGGACAACTCCCTTTCTCTTGATCCTTCAACCATACAATCAAACTGGACAAAGACTTTGTTCCAAAATGTGCCAAGGCTTATCAGCTCAATCCTAAAGAGACTAACACATGTAAAGCATTTATTGATGAACACCTCAAGAATGGGAAGGTCTGCCTGTCCAAGTCCCTACAGGCCAGTCCATTCTTTTTTGTTCCAAAGAAGGATGGCACCCCCCACTCTTGTCAGGACTATCACTATCTCAATTCCTACACCATCAAAAATGGCTACCCTCTCCTTTTCATCTCTGATTTGATGGATAAGCTCAAGAGATCCTCCATCTTCATCAAGATGGATATCTGATGGGGATATAACAACGTCCTCATCACTGAAGCCAACCGATGGAAGGCTGCCTTCATCACTCCATTCAGTCTCTACGAGCCCAATGTCATGTTCTTTAGAATGTGTAACTCCCCTCCCACTTTCCAGGCCCTCATGGACCATATCTTCAGTAATTACATTGCCGAAAAAGAGTTGGTCATCTATATGGATGACCTCTTGATCCACTCCTGCCACCTCACCACTGATGAGGCCCACACTAAGCTGGTTCTAGAGCAACTTTGGGAGCATGGACTCAGGCTCAAGTTGTCAAAATGTTTCTTTGGCGTCTGTGAAGTGGAATACCTCAGGATGATCATCCGCAAGGGGAAGTTTGCTATGGACCCAATCAAACTGGCCGCCATCTGCAATTGGGCTCCCCCTCTCTTTGTAAAAGCAGTATGCTCCTTTTTAGGCTTCTGCAACTTCTACCACAAATTCATCCCAGACTTTGCAACCATCACCCACCCCCTTAACACTCTCACTAGCAAGAATGTCATGTAGGACTGGGGATTGCTTGAGGAGACCACCTTCTGCCGTCTTCAAAAGTTTTTTCTTCGGAAGCCTGTCCTCCACTTCCCCGATGTCCAACAACCTTTCTTTGTCATGACCAACGCCTCCCTCCTCTTGGCAGGGACAGTCCTCATGCAAAAGGACTCCAATGGTGACCTTCACCTATGCATCTACTACTCCCACACCTTTGGTTCTGCCAAGCAGAACTATGACATCTATGATCATGAACTTTTTGCTGTAATCCTTGCCCTTGAGGAGTGGCATCACTACCTCACAGGCACATACCACCCTGTGATGATCCTTACCAGCCACAAGAATCTCATGTACTTTAAGGCACCCCACAAACTCTCTCATCAACAGGCCTGTTGGATGCTCTTCATCTAGGACTTTGACCTTTGCTGGGACTATTGTCCTGGCTCTCAGATGGGCCCAGCAGATGCGCTCTCACGTATGGGTGAGGTGGATACCACCTCAGACAATGCAGAAGTAACACTGCTCCCCCCTGATGCTTTTGTTCACATCCTTGACACTAAGTTGGCCACTAAAATTGCTGATTTCACCCCTTCTGACCCCTTGGTTGTCAACGCCCTCACTGCCCTTGCCTCGGAAGCCCTGTTCCTCTCTGGCACCATCAAGGCTGACTGGTCTTTCCTGGACAGCCACCTCCATGTCCCCAAATCTGCCCAACACAACCTTGTCTCTTCCTTACACACCTCTTCTGCTAGGGGGCACAAGAGTTATTTCCACACCATTCACCATGTCCAGTGTGACTACTGGTGGCCAGGCCTTACTTTTTTCCTCTGCCACTTTATCACTGGATGCATAGTTTGCCAGGCCAACAAAGTGAACATCCATCCCACTGTCCCGGGCCTTACCCATTCCCAGTCGCCACCTACCACCCCTTCCAGAACATTTCTGTGGATCTCATTACTGATCTTCCTCCTCTCAGTGGCTTTGACTCTATCATGGATGTGGTTGACCATGGCCTTATGAAGGGGGTAATTTTCCTTCCTTGCCACAAAACAATCAATGCCACTAGTGTTGCATCACTCTTTTTCAAACACGTGTTCCCCCAATTTGGCCTCCATGACAAACTTATCTCAGACTGTGGACCATAGTTCGCCTCCGCTTTCACTAGAGAACTCTCCTGTCTCCTGCAGTACAACCTCACCCTCTCCACCACCTATCATCCTCAGATGAACAGAGAAACTAAGCAAGTCAATCAGGAACTCGAAATCTACCTCCCCATATTCTGTGCAGGAAACCCCTTGAAATGGAAATCCCTCCTTTCCACAGCAGAGTTCTCCTCCAACTCTGCTGTACATTCGGTGACTAAACAAACTCCATTCTCTCTCATGATGGGTTATGAACTCTGTGCCTATCTGTCCCTTGGGAAAACCTTCCTTCCCACCCTCAAACAACAACTTCACTCCCTTGATGAGGCCCAAAAAGAGGCTCATGCCACTCACAAGCAAGCATAACAGCTCATGAGGGAACTCATATCCTCCAACTTTAAGCCCTGGAAACTAGGCAATAAGATTTGACTGGAATCAAAGAATCTCCAACTGCAGCTTCCATCAAAGAAGCTTGCCCAAAGTGAACAGGTCCCTTTGAGATAACTTAGGTGATCTCTCACACTGCTTATTGGCTAAAACTTCCCCCAACATGGAAGATACACAACATCTTCCATGCCTTCCTGCTTTCCCCTTATAGGGAGACTGTAGAGCACAGCCCTAATTTCCATAATCCTCCTCCCGATCTGATTGCTGGGGAAGAGGAATACAAGATCAACCAGATCCTTGCTCACCCAGGACCTGTTTGCTGCTGACAATTCCTGATCTCCTGGAAAGGATCTTGCTGCTTATAAGGCTTGCTTCCCTTCTGATTTCCTCAACTGAGCCTTTCTTCGTTGCTCACCACCATCACTCCCATTATGCACCTCTCCTTCTCCATCTCTCTGGGTCATGCTGACCTCATCACCATCCTTGCCCTTACCATCACCTACATACTATTTTGTACATTTTGTTTGCTTAATTACCCCATCATCTCCGTTATGGCGATTGGCAAGATCCGAGTGAAGTGGGCACTCATCTGCCCCCAGTCCTATCAGACTTCTATGTACAAATTCAACAAGACCAATGTATAGGGTGGTGCCCAATCCTGGAATCCTCCAGACCTTGGTCCTAAGGAACAGGCACAACTAGCTGAAGAAGACCTCATGGACAATTAGATCTCCAATTTATTGCCCTTCTTATGGGGATGGGACTAGTTTCCCACCCTGCTTTGTAATAACCACTCCATTTTTGTCTTGGACCATAACCTTTTTGCCATAGGCTGAGCTTCAATCAAGACTCCTTTTAAGGGCAACCCTCCATCTATTTGAACCTCACCCAAACATATCCTATGCCTATGACTTCCTCATCCTTCTCCAGCAATTCTCTGCCTTCAACCATACTTCTTGCGTCCTCAGCCTCAAAGGACTCCCCACCTACCTGCATGCCTCCTACATTCACCAACTCATCACTCTCTACCACTACTACACCCTCACTAGAGGGAACATTGCAGAGAGCATCAATCCCTTATTCAAGGAGGTCGCAGCACTCTTCAAGACACAGAACATTGTCCTCGACTTACTCCACTTGGTGGGGATCCTCAACCTTATTATCCAATTACTAGAGGATCTTCTCCATTGAGCCATCCCCCTCATCTTCCTTTCACTGCCCTAGGGGACTGGACAGCTGATATCTCCAGTTTTGACCTCCATCCCCTCCACTTCAGGATCTCCTGAACTTCCTGGAGCTTGGACTACCCCATCTTCTCCCCCTCCCACTCCACCCAGCAAATCCTGGGTTTGCCCCCTTCACCAGCAACATGCCACTGTCTTCATTTTCAGTGCTGGATCTTGCAACCATGGCCCCCTTGTGGGAATTATCAGTGACAGAAGGACTCCTAGTGCTCGCCCAGGAACCCTCCTCACTGATGCCCCTAGCATACCCTCCCCTTGGACCCTATTTCCAATGGACTCCCTGTTCCACCTCCTTGATGTTGTCACTGACAACACCTTTGCTTCAGTTGTCACGCCACCACCCACATCCATCCCAACTGCCTCCAATATCAATGTCCCCTCTGCAAGATCTTTGCCCCTGGACATCCTTAGTACTGTTACCCTATGTGATGCTGCCCTAACTGCAGTACCGTCAGCCACTCCCTCTATGAGTGTGATGAACCTGAATGGGATCATTCCTTCTCCACTCCTTCTGGATGGTTCACCCCTACCACTGGACTTCACTCAGGAGGAGCTAGTGATGATAGTGGAAGCTTTGGAACATTCTGAGGTGGTACCTCAGGAGTACAAAGGGGGTAATGTTACAATTTTCCCCTTGTTCACCCCATCTGTGTTACCCCTATCCACCCCAACCCCTATAGATCCCAACAACATGCCCTTTCATTTTCCAGACTTCATTCAGTTTCCACCATTTCCTTAGTAGACAGAGCATGGATCCATACCCTTGGGCCACTCTTTATTATATTAACATCCATTCTCTTTTCATCTAGGTCCATTCTCAAAGCAGTATGGTCCATTCCCTTTCAGTCATGGTGACACAGCCTTGTTTCCTTTTCTGACTTCTAGAGCTGTGTCCATTCCCTTTTTGACATGGTCCATTCTCTTTTGGTCATGGCTTACTTAACCATTCTCAATTTGTCATGGTTAGACAGCACCTCCCAAAATGGGATCTCTCATTCCCATTTCATACGCCACTCTCACCTTTATATACCTTGTTACATGTACAATAGTTCCCCATCTAGTTCTACCTTTATCAGAATGATTTCTAGCACCACTCAGCCCCATCTAAGTGAGACCCATCCTCCGCAGTTAGACATGTCTACTGTGAGACCATTCTCCATACACTGACGTCTTCAGGTACAAGACCACTGCTCGTTGTTGTTCCCAGCAACAAGACCAGGACCTGCTGGAGACTAGCCTCAGCATTAACAGAGTACAAGAATGGATGGAGGTTGAATCATACCACAATCATGTCACTCATCCCTTTCAACACTATAAACTTTCATTGTGCATACTGTTGTCATCCAGACAGCAGTAGAACTCAGCCTACCAATGGTGTTAATGGCAAAGAAAAATTTTGTTGAACAAAACACTCACCACATGGTACAATGGTATCAGCATCATCCTCTTACAGTGACTCCAAAAACCCTTCCAATGTTTAACCCTAATGTGGTGCATGAAGCGCAAAACACCCCTGGGAATTTCGCTTAGCTACAGGGTGACCAAACATAGTACAAACGCCTGGCTACAAATCGGTCCCTTAGTCATGTGATTTGACCTAGTATTGGCGGAGATATGGTTATTTTAAGACAGCAATGTCATTGAAAGGGTTTTTTCACTTTTGAATTGACAAGGGTATTTGATACTACTAGTACTTGGTATAACCTCCTTTGG
>JBBPOF010001347.1:0-10655 GCA_038091315.1 Porphyrellus cyaneotinctus | reverse complement strand
ACCATGACGTGCAACAAAGCTCATGCCGACATGGTTTGACTTCTCACCCCGAACGAACGTTCTCACGTTCAAGTTGGCAAGAAGCGTGTTACAATAGAGCGAACCGAGTGGAATGACGAACACGGCGTGATACGTCTTTGTCGGCAAGAGATGCAACTAAAGACGTAGGGTCAGGTGGCAAAAAGCTGTGCTGGGTGGCGAGTAACACGCACTATAACGACAGTCAAGAGAGCAAATAGGGCTGTCCAGGTACCTGTGTTCACCGCATATATGGTAAGGCGCTGCAAGATGTGTGCCGTACTTCACAGAGCAAAATTCACAGTCAGATGGTCTCTCGAGCCAAGTGAGAAATACCTCGATGCGCTTACCTTCTGATATCAGTGGTGGTCCGCTCGCGGACAAGCAAGAACGTCATGCAAGCGGCAATGAGGACATCTACCCCAGCACCAATAGAGAGTGAGACGGTGCCTAATGTCTGTATAGCATATTGGGACCACTGGTCGTATGTGAACGTATATTCATACCGCGAATATACCAGTATTAATGAGGCTGATGCCTGAATCGTGTATGCTGGCAGCCAAACACGAAATATGCATAAGTAAACTGTGGTCCAGGAAATGAAAACAGACGAACTTGTCTGCAGTATACACTGCTTTTCCAACGTATGCTGAGGATTGTAATGATCAGCAATTCCTGGTTGAACACGACCAAAGATAACATACTCGCAACACAAGCTGATATTTTGCACATCCCGTCAGTCTCAATCTACTGCATTTCATGACAGTCTCACCGAGCTGCAGAAGCGCTAGGGTAATCTACATCTGGGATGAAGGGAGAATGAAATCGCTGAGGCGCACATTGCTTACCCATACCACTGGTGCAATCAGGTTCCTCCCGCTAACTGAGTGGCTGTGAGTAGATGGGAAGATGGCAGGGTCATCGAGACGCACCAATGTAGATTCGATAGACGAAGAATCCCTGTGTTGGTAGCGCAACCAGGACCTAAAATGTTCAACTCAGCACGAGCTTCAGGAACAACAACAAGTGTGTACCGTCACGAGATATGTAGACTATAGCTTGTCAGTGGACATTTCAAGGACGTTCGCATGGGTCTTACGATGAGTTCGCTGGGGAGATATCAATACACAAACACCCGAATCTTGATGATATTACCTCACCTTAATCCGGACACAAATGAAAGTGGGTTCACCAGGCCGGCCATAGCTAGCTTGTAAGCTATATAAAGGATAATATGAATAGACGCCGAATTCTTTGTATGTCGAGAAGCGAACCACCAGAAACACTGAGACCTTCGTGAATTGTGTCGAGTGCCCTGCAGCGAAGCGTTAGGCCCGTCGTGAACTGCAACAAAACTTTACCATAGAATTACTACCTAGGAAGGACGGTACATCATCATTCGGGGCACGTTGACATGCTGAGAAGTCGACCCACAAATATCCTTATATACAAAGGATCATCCTGATAGCTAGAGGGAAAACTTGATCAGCTGATAAAAGAGGACGAACCCATTGATCAGACCGAACATAATAGAAGAATCTGTGCCGAATGTGTTTGGTCCTTCAGTGCACTTTAGATTGCGGACGTACTTACACTTGCATGCACGTGACACCGTAAAAGGCCGTGGACATGACAGCACCGAGGTAGAACGAACCGTATAGCGCGTCAACCAGCGGGGCAAGTGGATTGGCCTCCATGGCTTTTACTGACTCCACTATGCGTCGTAGGAAAGGGTCGTCAAAAGCGAAGCTTTGGCTAGCCCACATATATATACACATGACGGGAAGATGAAGCTATATGGAAGAGCGCTCAGCCCGGCTGTCAATGTGGAACCATCAAAACGTGATTGGCACCGGGATGAATCACGACTTTTACTAAATTGCACACCGAGGACACGTAAAACATGAAGCAACGCCTATACGGCACATCCTAGTGGCGTATCAATACGTAGTCAGTTTTAATTATGTTTTCTACGAGCGCGTGCTCACCAACAGTCAAGTGTGGTAGCCCAGGAAAATCCTGTCTGCCTCGCCCTTACACCTCGAGCCAGACAGTCCTGTTGTCAACTCCAACGATCATCGGGAAAGTCCTCGTACGTTAGATCAAAACAATCCGACCATCAACTTTGTCCGAGATAGGAAGATATATTACGGCCCACCACGGTGATGATCAATTCTGATTAGCGATTGTTGCTTAGAGATGTGACAGCTCGTGCGATTTTATCCACGTTCATTGAGGCCTTCAAGTTGCGCCCTCCCCTCATGACTCGTCGTACAGATTGAGATTCACGACGCTGCGACGTGAATGGCGCAGAGTTGGAACCTTCATGAGTCGTCTTAAATACCCAGCGCAACCCAGAGACTGGTATTACCTTTACCGCCTCTACTCCCACTGCTCCCCAAATGCGAAGTCACCATGTACAAAAGCAGCGAACAGGTCACTCTCGCGCCAGTTTCATGCTCCGCTTCGGCCACGCCCGGAAATGAGGGGAATTGTTGAGTGCTAACTCAAGACAAACTCGATGCCCAGGATCAGATTGGCCTGTACAGCTCCCGTGCACGCGCACCCATCGCATCGGTTCCATTCCGCCGACCTTAAAATGTCTCCCTGCCGTCGTGTACGCTCGTGGCCAAGGGTTCAAGGCATGAACAAATAAAGTAGTTGTGTTGCTATTTCGACATCGCGCATTTGGTGGGTAATGATAGCACCCTCCTAATCTCCCCCGTAAGAACACTTTGGCTTCATGGCTGCGGGGACTATTACTATATAAATCAGCCGCGGCGCTCCTCCTGTGTCGGGTAAGGAGCGGATCTTGTGACCCTCTTAACCAATTCGTCAAGTGCGGTCGGATCGTAACTGCGCCCGAATGTCACCTCCGACTCGGAAGACTTGTCAGGGTTGGGGTCCGAAGACCCCGCGTCGGCTGCCCTCACGATTCATCATGAATCCTGATTGTGGGTGACATGACTCACAGTCCCAACTTCAACTTTTCCTCAGGGCGGCACACTGAGAGCCTATTCGACGACACGGACCATCCGGCGCACGTATGCATGAGTTCCAGGTTGCATATATCTTTGTGCGTTGCTCAGTTTCGTCGTACTTACCATGGTTGTCCTATTAAATGATGCCTGTATTCAACTTTCGGCCTGCTTGTGACATGACGTGAAGCAGGCATCTAATGTGCACATCCCACTCTGCGAACAAATAAACCATCCGCAGGTGATCATATACCAGACTAACCTCGGGATACCATGCACATTACTCGTGCGGGTCAATCCGCAGCCACGGAGAGGCGGTATTGAGATGGATGTCGCTCTGCAATCTCAACCATGATGGCCCAAGGTTCATCCATACTCACATGCACGCCGTTCGTACATATCCTGTACAACGCCAGAATAGACAGTCAAGGGCGGATCATCAGAGGTATGCATGGTACGGCAATGGGAGGAAATGCGAGCGGATGAGATCGCACTTCGATGTTTGGATCGAATTGTGCTGCGTTCCGGTCAAGTGGCTCGGTTATGTGGACTCGGGGTGGTGACGCGGCACGGCGTTAGCATAACAGACGGGTGCCACAACGGAGGTAGAGGAGCGGTCGAACGATGTTGGAGAAACCTACGGCGAGGCTGAGTCTATATATACATCCGCACCGGCACAAAATACTCGAGGACCGGCTCGATTTTGAAACCCCAGGAACTCGTAATCGGTCTCGTCTCTATTGTAGTCCGAGGTGCGGCGAGAGCTACTAGAGAGCCGTATGCAACACTAGGAAGATCTAAACAAAGTACAGAGTTGGAGAAACAAGGCAACGAATAAGTGCTTGTTATGTACAGTTCTCTGGCTGCTATGTCCCAAGCCACCGGTTCACACATTTTTTGCCACATCCGTCGAAGAACGATTGGCATTAGCGAACGTTACCTTTGCAGTCTTCCAAACGGATCCTATAAGCAAACGACAACTGAATAACCCAGAACTGGAAATACCTACCTCGTGCGAGGAAGTGGCTAACTTCGGTTCTCCACGCCGTCCGTCCCCCTCGGCGCTATTTGACATACCCGAGCTTGGACATGCAACCAAGTCCAGGCTGATATTATTGTCCCACCCTGGACCCCGCACATACGATCTTCCGTTCAAGTTGGCAAGAAGGGTGTTACAGTAAAGCGAGCCAAGCGGTAAGACAAAGACGGCATGAAACACCTTTGTCGGGAAGAGATGCAGCTAATTGAAAACGGTTGGTCAGGAAACTCGACCAACAACTGTTTCCCAGAGACGCGAACGATACACACTATAATGGCCGTCAAGAGCGCGAATGTGGCCGTCCAGGTACCCGTGTTCACGGCAAACACAATGAGGCGTTGCAAAATGTGTGTAGTCCTTACGGTGAAGTATTCATCCCAGAAGCTCTGGAAATGGCCGGACGGACTTACTTTGCAAAGTAAGTATGGTTCCGCTCGCGGACGATTAAGAACGTCATGCCGATGGCGACGAGAACATCTACTGCAGCCCCAGCAGACAGAGACACAGTGCCTAAGGTCTGCATATGGAATTGATGTTGAGGTCACTTTTCGAATATGAACGTATCCCTACCGCGAATATACCGGTATTCACGAGGATGATGCCAGAATTATGTATCCTGACGAGCGAAGATGAAAGATGCATAAGCAAGTTGTAATCCAGGAAACGACAACAGACGAACTGGTTTGCAACATATACTGCTTTTCCGACATACACTGGGATCATAATCATCAGCAATACTATTGAATGCAGTGAACTACAACGTACTAGCACCACAAACTGATGTTCGAATAACACTGTTAGATTCACTCCCTCAATGTTTATAAAGTCTTACCAAGTTGGACCAGTGCTAGGATAGCCTACGTGAAACAGGGATTAAGGGAGAAATAAACTGCTGAAGTGTGCACTCCTTACACATACAAGTACCGGAACCACGTTCTTCTTGCTGACTGAGGGGTCGTGAACAAACAGAAAAATGACTGTTGCTGAGACCCACAGATATATATTCGGTAGACCAAAAAGCCTTGCGTTGGTATCGCAACCAGGAGCTGAAAACTTCAGTACTCATGTCAGACATGAAAATAAATATGTACCGTCACGAGGTACGTAGACTATGACTTGTCAATGAGCGTTCGAAGGAGATCAAGGACGGAGCTCACGATGATTCCGCTGGGGAGAATGTCAACGCGTGAGGACCTGATTTTGAACCAACGGCTCACCTCATCGCGGACACGAATGAGAATGGGTCAACCAAGCCGGCAATAGCTAATTGGTAAGCTAATCAAGCACAATTTAAGTAGGATGTCTGAGTGATCCGTGAGTGGTGAAACGAACCACCAAAAATGCACAGAGCTTCATGGATTGTATCGATTACCCTACGACGAAGTGCTAGGCGGCGTTTCGCGAACTGAAACAGGGGAGACTTTACCATAGAATTGCTACCTGGGATGGACGGTACATCATGATATTGCCACGTTCGGATTCTCAGACATTGACTTACCAAAATCTTTATGCGAAGAGAATCCTTCTGATAACTAGAGGCAAAATATGAAAAGCTGACGGATGAGCACAAAAAAGTGAACCTGACTGGACATAGTAGAAAAATCTGTTCAAGCAGTTTGGTTCACTGAAATAAGCTTTGGGATGAAGGGTGCTCACATTTGCATGCATGTAATACCATAAAACACGCTGGACAAAATGGCACCAACGTAGAATGGGCCAAATAATCCGCCAACCAGCGGAGCAACTGGATTGGCTGACATCTCTGAGCTCTTCCGTTGGCGGGGTGCGAGGTCGAAAACTGGCCTGAGAAGGACATGCTAGCTGGCATATATACAAGATGTCACGTCACTTCCTTTGCAGGCACATGCGCTTAATATTTCTAGGACAGAAACGTTGCACATACAGCACGGCTAGACGATCCTGGTTGATTTCGTTCCTGGAGGAAACGCTGCAGTGACCTACAGGTGTAAACGCTTAAACCGAGGATCTGGTGGACGGCTCATGATCGCAACACTACGCCTATCTGTTGAGCAGAGTGATCTCGGAAGCCGAGCAGTAGATTTGCACTCGTCGAGGTTCTGCGCTTTAAGCCGCTTCTAGACTCAGTTTAATCCGGAGGTATGTTTCAAGTTGACACCATAACTTAGTGACTATGATCGGAATGAACCGACCTGCCAAATTGGGTAAAACCTGCCAGATCCAAACCGACAAGAACGGCCTGTCATGCTGAGTTTTTGAGCACCGAACGTCCTACAAGTGTACGACTTTGAAATTTCTAATTGCTGGCGCTCATTTGGCACTGAATTATCAACAATGATCCTGGCTATGACGCCTCTACGAAGCGATATTGATATTCATGCCCACCGTGGCGTCAGTTGGACCATCACATGTCGACCCCACTCTCTCTTCCAGCGCACGAGATGACTTGTTAAAACGCGAAACAGCCCTGCACAGGTGCGCGGCGGCTCCCTGGTTCGGAGTCTTCCAGCCTCGTGGTTGAACTAACCGTCTTAAAAGATTTTTTCCCCTCGCATAAACACGTGTGCCGCCACACGGTTAGTCTGGCGACCAGCCCGTCCGCTCACGCTTCCATGCAGAACTCACTTAACCCCGTTCGAAGTTGTTCTCTTACACTTCTGGTCATTACACCTAGCAATAAGCTTGATCTCATGCCATCAGGTCCCTCAACCGCCTCTCCTCTATCCTCGGTAAAAAATCCACTTCAAATGGCTCGTGTTGGAGTACCAGTGTGGCCGGAAAGCTACCTGGTCCGAGATTAATTGGCGCATCGGGTCGTTGGGTGATACGGAACGACCAAAGCAAAAATGCCAGGTTGATATAGAGCGATCGATTCGCTACATGTAGACCAGGACACACTCTGTTCTCGTCCTCAGTATGCGGACCAACCAAAAGCGGAACGTGTGATGTACCTTCGACCAAAGCCGTATGTGTAGAAATGCATGTCCGTCTGCACCCATCTTCTGTCAGCCAACGCTCAGGCTTGAAGGTTTCTGGATCTGGGAATGCCACCGGATCCCGAGAGACGAGCCTGTGGTAAAAGCAGGGTGGAAAAAAGAGGTGAGGATCAACTTGAGTGCACGACATAAAAAACGTACCAATGACATGCCCAGACAGTTGCCCCGGCTGGAATCCACTGACCCCTCTGAGACGACATGATCATCAGATGTGTTGAGAGTACATCAGGACCAACACCCTAGCGCTGTAATGCCTTGTAAGGTATTACCAGGGCTTATAATCAACTTGTCATTTTAAAAAAATATATGGTAATTAATTATAAGGCATTATCGCGCTAGGGTGTTAGTCCTGATGTAGTGGAAGAAACTGAAACGGACATACCCAGATAATATCTTTTGTCGCGCGGTGTGCCAAGCCTGGTACAGATGTATGTACTATGTGAGCGGTTGTGCTGCGTCAATTCGGATTTGAAAATTACATACCGAGCGGTGACACCGGCCTCCAACGCAATACCTCTAGCATAAACGCCTGCAGTTGCGGAAGCATATCTCCAAATGTGGGCGCTGAATGTTACGTTAGGATCACCCAGTATACAGCTCACCAAGTCACGTACCTCTGTCTCTCCCGACTACCTCATCCAGCTCTTCTTGTACACGTGCTTGCGCATCAGGATGGCAAGCGGCTGCCATGATCATCATGCTGATACCAGCCGCAGTCTGCAATTACACAACGGAGTCTATGTGAATGTGGAAAGAATTGGGAAGAACGTACCGAGTCTGAGCCAGCCGCAAAGAGGGCACCGGCGAGGTATGCCATCTCATCGTCCGACAATCGGTGGTCATCAGTGTGCTCGAGGAGCATCTTTACAAACGACTGGCTGGCAGTGTTCATTGCCTAAAACCACAGGGAATTAAGCAAAATTCACCCTATCCCGACAATGAAGTATCACAGACTATGTCATTCTTGACTCGGTTCAGTTGATCCCGGAAAAGGGAAAGCTCGTATTGATGGAGCTCCTTGAGCCGTCTACCATACCCGGGGACGTATCTCAACCATGGAATAAAATCCACGAGGTATGCTCCAGGTCTCAATGTCGCCTGAACGTTGGCCATCACCTGATGGATGCGCTGCACCTCGGGATCATCGCTGGAAGTCGGCGACGTCTTGCCATATGTAACTCGCAAAACGACCGTGGCAGCGTATCTAAAACGTGCGCATGTATGCAGCGAATCAGAAAACTGGCATAGATTGCTACAAGGGCATCCAAGGCTTCCCATGGTTCACCTCTGACACGTACCGTCGTGCATGCTCCATATGCACTTCTGGGTCGTTCAAAATATCCAGAATGACGTCCTTAACGACCTCTGCTTGAATCTCTTCGTATGCCTGCGCTGCCCTTGGTTGGAGATTTGTATGTGCTGCACGTCGGAAACAACGTAACCGTTCTCCGGCAGGTAGGAAGGCGAAATTCATTCTACCCCCATGGAGCTCGGCCGCTGCGATCATTTGAGGGCGATCGACGAGTGATCCGCCTTCTTTTTCCATGATTTCTGTGGCTGCCTGAAAAATGGGGGCGGCGTGTGAGTCGCCACGATTGGATAACGGATAATTTGGTTTGAAGAGACATACGTCCATACCACCAATCATAATCATCACATGACTACCGCTTCGAAGAGAGAAGACGGATCCGTACTGCTCGACAAATACAGCAAGCTTGTGTAAGGTACTGGGGAAAAGTGTTGAGTTGGGATACGGGAAGTTTTCCCTACCCGCGCGTGGTCGAAACGAGCAGTACAAGCACACGTACTTCTGTTGAAACCGGGCGTACAGAGGAGAGGCTAGACAGATGTAATGAATACTCCAGTCGAGTGGTACGAGACTGGAGATATCTACCTAGACAGATGTAATGAATACTTGACCATGTCAGTAAGGTAGATAGGAGTGAAAGTAGCAGTAGCTTACCTCCAGTCGAGTGGTACGAGACTGGAGGAAAGCAGGAGTGTGACGTGACGCGTAAATATACGAGCGGTGTCCATAAAAGGAAACGTAGTAAAGTGTACCGTACGGAACTAAATATTGTAGCAGACGGGCTGTTCTCCAACACACCCCCTCAGACCGTCATGAAAATGACATCTGAGTTTGCAATATGGTGTCCGACATGAGTGAGAGGCTGCAAAAGTGCATCAAGGGTATCCGAGGGGTTAGAGTGTGCAGGGTAGCGAGGATGCATGGAAACCGATGATGTTGAATGGGTCAGGTAGCCTACAACACAGTGCATGATTTTCAAGTCGGCGCATTGACATGGTTCACGTAGGGAGACTCATCGCTGTTGTACATTCCAATGTTGCGCGTGATGTGTCATAGCCGACGGGGTTGCTTGGCGCTGGGCAGTAGTGCGACATATTTGCCGCTCAGCAGCTCCTGATGACGACTGTGGCGGCACAACATTGAAACGGATGTGTTACGTTGGAGGCAATGGTGAGAGCAAGGGCCGATGTCACCATGGCATGATGTGAGGGCGATGTTGCAATGGTGTAACTCGGAGGATGGATCTGGTGAGAACGTCCGGGTGGCGTCCGGGTCACTAGGTACAGCCAGTGGGACTGGGAAACATCCCAGAAACGAGCGGGATGAGCGCCGCATCGATGAAACGAATGCACTACATCAGGATGAGCCACCAGGGCACCTAGAGGGCAAGCAAAGGCCATGGGAGCATGCTAAGGGCTTCGGATCTGGCGGAAATGATGTTGACAGCATCAGATACGTTGGGATGTACCATAGACACAAAGGGAATGGCAGTGGTATTGAGACGGATGTGCCGTGTCGAGTTGGGGAACCAGGACATCCAGGCGGTGGGTAAGAGCGACAGGATGTGTTGCTTGTCGGGACGTGCATAGTGTTTGTGGCTACAGTACGAGTGGTTTTGTCTGGTCACCCCCTCACTTGGAGTGGTAGCGGTAGCGTTGTCGCTCATCACCCCTTACTGGCTGGTTAGTGCACCATCTGAGTGAGTGCCTGGCAGAAATGCACGCAGTCTGGTAATTTCGGTCTGTTCATATGTACGGGGTCACATGGACAGTGGACAGGAATGGAAACAGATTGAGTTGCTCAAGTGTAGGCATGACGTGGTGGCTTGCAACTACGCCGTCCGAGTGGGTTTCCGTCAGTTGGCGGTTGGACAGGGTGGCTGTGTCCACCATGTGCTCGTGCTCGCAAGCTTCGTGCTGGGTTGCATTCAGCTCGGGTCAAGCCTTGGCTCCCTTCCACAGTTGACAGGTGGGATTAATGGTGTAGCAGGTTGAACTGCAGGATGTGATTAGGTACGATAGGCGGTGGGGTTGAGTCACGGTGGCCTTCGTGATGGTTGGTGTTGGGAATTATGGTAGATGGTTGGATTGGATGTACCCATAGTCACCCCCTCAATCCGAGCGTCGGTTGGAGTGGGTTTATGGTGGTAGATGAGGGTGTTGGGTCATTGTTGTGTGGCTAAGTAATTAGGTAGTATGTAGGTAGTACGCCGGTCAGATTGGTCTTGGCACTGGTCACCCCCTCAATTCGAGCAGTGTCAGGAGGTGATTTGGATGGTGCGACTGACGTCCGTATTTGTGATGGCATGTGTGTATCCTGGCATTGTGTGCCCCAGG
>JBBPOF010001346.1:0-10663 GCA_038091315.1 Porphyrellus cyaneotinctus | reverse complement strand
TCAAAGGCAAAGTCCTACAACTCCTCCACACCTTATACGGCCTAAAACAAGCAGGATTAGCTTGGTGGCACGCTTTGGACAAATCCATGCAGGAACTAGGATTTACCCAGCTCAAGTCTGACGCCAGACTATTCATTTATCGCAAAGGGAATAACGTTATCCTAGCGATCATCTATGTAGACAACACCCTCTTCTGCAGACCGAACAAAGCCTTTGTAGATAAGGTAAAGGCTGCATTTATGAAGAAATGGGAATTCGCAACTTAGGAGTTCCTACCGAATTCCTTCGTATGACTATACGTCAAGAAGGTCAGAAACTATTCCTTGACCAGCATGCTTATCTCAACAAGGTGATTGAGTGCTGCAGAATGCAAAATGCGAAATCCACGCCCACACCACTACCGCAGGGTTTTTACCCTACGAAGAATGAATCCCCCGTTGATCCTGAGTTGCGGACGCGCTTCCAGACCATTATCGGGTCGTTACTATACCTTATGATTGGAATCCGACCAGACATTGCATACGCGGTGACCCAGCTCACTTGTATGTCTGCCAACCCATCAAGAGACCACCTTGAAAAGGCTCTCTATATCTGTCGCTACTTGATAGGCACCAGAGATTACTCTTTAGTCTATGATGGTGCTAGCGATAAAGGCATCTTCGCCTGTACAGATTCTGATTGGGGTCAGGATAAGATCACCTATCACTCGCAGACAGGATTTTTCCTGAAACTTGCAGATGGTGTTGTCCTCTGGAATTCACACCTTCAAAAGGTCATTGCTCTGTCATCCACAGAAGCTGAGTATATGGCACTGAGCGATTGTTCTCGCCAGGTCATTTGGATCAAACAGATGATGGAAGAGTTAGGCTACCACTTAGGCCCTCTCCCTATCTGTGGTGACAATCAGGGTTCGCTTTTTATAGCACAAAACCCGGTGACTGAGAAGAGATCCAAGCACATCCCCATCTGGTATCACTTCATACGTGACGCTGTGATGATGTGGAAACAGGTTGAACTATACTATATCCCAGGAACTGACAACCCTGCAGATATGTTCACAAAGAACCTCAGATGTGTCCTGTTCAAGAAGTTTTGTTCCCAACTTGGATTAGTATTTAGATAGAATACTTGCCACCATTTATTGGTTGTGCGGATGTCTTTTTATTTTCTATCACAAATTCATACTGCCGCTTACAGTCTACTATGGTAAACTAAGCGAGGGGGAGTGTTGATATGTAGCGTACATATATGGAAGCTTACATAATATCCTCCTGTAGTATATAAGACTCGTCTGAGTCTGAATTTGAATAACTCTCTTGAACCCATACCACAATGATCTGAGAGTTACCGCTTCACCACAACAAGGTTAGTACCCTTCAGGTTACACTCCTCTCAACAGGAAAGAGCAATTTGGCTGTTTGCTGAGCTCACATCCAGGGAATATTGGAACTTGTGACAGAATATCGATGTCAGGGAAGTCCTCCAGATGTTTCTTCGCTGCTCATAAGACCTCCTTTGAGGGGTGGCCTAGGCAATGGTGGAGTAATTCAACATCCGCAGAGACCATACCATCACTTTTCATCATGCCCATACATGCAGGAACAACCTCAGGTGAGTTACATGGCCTTTAGATGGTCATTCAATTTCACCACCAAGTTTAAATACTGCTACTGCTGTGGAGTGCCGCAAGACCAGCAGAACAACAGGGAGTGCCTGGTGTTCCATGCAAACTTGGTGTTTGGAAAGTGTGGCTACAACCATATCCTGTTCAGAACTACATTCTGCATCTGGCAGAGTCCAAACCTGAGATTGGAAATAATTTGGGATCTGGATATCACAGTCTCTATCTCCAGTCAAGAGGATTTTTCAGAGTGGGTGTAGGAAATCAGGGCTGCAGAAGGTAGGTATTACAATTGCTGTGAGGCTTTTCTTTGGTTCTGTGCATGATTGGAAAGATGTTGTCCAACATTTTTTAAGTAAGGATCTACAAATCCTCAGGTAGAACTCTTACTGTCATTAATCAATCAACCCTTTTATTATACTTGGAAACTGCCGCCTGTGCTGGACATGACCTTGCTTGCGACAGGTAGGCTGGGCAACAAGTAGACAGCTTATACAGAAAGGACATAGAGGCATGCACACCATTGGTGATGGAGAATAAGTAGCAATTAGGAGAGAGGGGATCATGATACATGAGCTCAAAAAGCTCACCACAGCAGCCTGGCGACAATTTGCCAGTAAGTGTAAGCTCAATCACTCTGGCAGTCAGCAGTCGCAACCACAGCAGGCACAGTCCAGTGCCAACAAAGTCTCGAACATCAAACACAAGGGAGAGGACCCCGCTTTTTCACAGCAGCAGCAGGGAAATGGTGAGGAGAAGAAGAAGAAGCATCACACTGGAAAGCGCTCACAGCAGGGAGATGACAAACAGCAGCAGCGATGTAACAATGCTGCTATCAATGAGGGTTCAGCATTGTTTGCTTTTTCGAACCTCATAGCTCCACCCATCGTCCTCTCTTCTGCCACATATTCGTTGATACACCATGTAGTAGATAGTGACAATTCTACTGCTGTCCCATCCACCATGTGTGATGACTGCAATAAGCACGACAGTAAGAATAAGGGAAAGGGGAAAGCCAATCCACATGCGGTTCCACCTCATATGTGGCTACTCAACTCAGGGGCTTCGTCCCATTTCACAAATGAGTTAACTGACTTCGTCGAGTACAACACCTTCTTCAATGCTCAGTACATGCATATGGCAAACAGCTATGCCCCCATAAAGGGTATTGGCTCTGTTATCATAGAATTCAATGGACAACCTGTGCGGTTATCGCCGATCATCTATATGCCTTCATGTGACGTCAAGTTGATATCCATGGGCACTCTATTGAAGGACACCTGCCTAACACTGACTACCAGGCTGAATAAGATCGCATTCTACGATAAGTGCTACAAACGCACTATTCTCTCCTTCCACAGCCACAGAAATGACACAATGTACTGGATTTGTGCTCCCGTGATACATCTGCATGCCAAATCTACTCTGACACCAGCACCTCCTCCTGCACAAAGTGGAAGATGCACATGCCATGCAGCCTGGGCATGAACTTGTTTAACTTTTGTGAGCATTCCAATCGGACTGCCTTCCCTAGCCTAGATTGGCTCACACACATCAAAGAGCCACTCAAATACACAGGCTGTGTGGGCATCAAAGTGAGTAGGGTATTGGTACAAATTCTGGTGCATGTTTTGTCAATCCATGGTGAAGCATTGCTCTGCATTGCACTTACCTTCACCTGCTGACTTTTGGTTAGCTCAGGCTCAAGAACATCTGATGCTGGCAATGCAGAGTCTGATGTGAAAGGCAAAGAACACTCAGAGTCTCCACTGCCTTGCCTTGCGACTTTCCAGGCTGTAGCACAGAGATACTGAATAAAAGTTTAAACATGATTGATTAGTTGGCTCAGCAAAGATGATATCTACCTGGATATCTCCACCATTTCTCAAACATTCAGACCATTTAGCTGGATTCTGCCTTGCATGAGTGACATTGTTGATCTCCACCAGAGACTCATCCTTCTTGTAATCAACTTGGTTATGCCACACCCTCTTTTTTAGCTGTGGAATTTCCTCCTTGGGTATCACCCTCTTTCATTGCATGTAATAGAATTGTGGCATCATTTTGAATGGGTGCAGTTTCTTAGGAGGACCCAATGTCATGCCAAACTGCTGAATTTCACTGACCAGTGGCCCCCTCTCCAGAAGATGACTAAGCTGATCTCCACTCATTTGCAACCTGGATAGTGTGCCCTGCTGGTTGCTATTGGTGGCCCATATGGAGGGGACAAACAGATCCTCATTGAAGTATGTCAATGAGGATGGGATCTCCCAGGCATCTGAATTGTGGTCTGACTGAACAGATGTCCAAGCAGCACATGAGCCTCCACTTGAAGCAAGGGATGGAGTTCCTCCCCATCTAGCTGCAAGCCTGACACTTTTTTCCACCAGGCTGATGGCTGGCAGAGTGGGTAAGATTACATCTGCAAGATTGCATGCCTTCAAGACTTCACCTAGTGCATCAATGGTTGTCATTTCTCCCAAGTTCTCAAGCTTCTTGATGTTCTCTGCAGTCAGGCCGATGGCCACCAGCTTTCTCACCACTGCATCAGCAATCACGTCAGAGACTTGCATAGCGAGCTCCCTTGCATCCAAAGCTTTCTCCAGCACCAGTACTACTCCCTTGGCATGCTTCTGAGTTCCCATGCCAAGCAACAGTCCCAACCAGGTGAATGGGTGCTCAAAAAGTTTGAGCTTGTCCCCCACACTCTCATCGCCTCCTCCAGACCTCTCTTCCACCCTGATGGGGCCCTCTGGACGAAGAGTGCCCGCTGTGAGCATTCTGACCAGAAAAACACAGGCTCAATAAGCTTACCCTTTTCCCCTGCACTCTCCTCATCCTCAATAAATTCCTCTCCCACCTCAGACTTGCAGGTAGAACCCGCTGGGCAAAGAAACCCTAGGAGTGATTACTTTTTAGTTGTTTCCTCCACAGATCATCTGGCCTTCTCACCTGGGTCCCCCAGATCAGAGAAATTTTCAAAACCCTCACCACTTGTACCAGGGCCTGCAGGCATTTCCTCTGCTAGCTGATTTTCTGAGAGACAGCAAAGACATAGCATTTGTTACAATTTTCCAGACTTCATTCAGTTTCCACCATTTTCTCTCTAGATGGCATATGGAACCGCACACATGGCCTATCCCCTATTATGTTAACGTCCATTCCCTTTTCATCTTCTTTCGGTCATGGTGATGCAGCCATATTTTCTTTCTGACTTCTTAGGCTGTGTCCATCTCTTTTCATCATGGTCCATTCCCTTTTTGTTGTGGCTTACTCAACCTTTCTCAATTTGTCATGGTTGGACAGCACCTCCTAAAATGGGATCTCCCGCTCCCATTTCATACTCCACTCTTCCCTATATAGACCTCGCTGCATGTACTAGTATTCCCCATCTAGTTCTACGCTACATAGCCTAGTTTCTAGTACCACTTGGCCCCATCTGAGTGAGACCTTCCCTTCCACAGTCAGACATGTCTACTGCAAGACTTCCCTCCATATGCCAATTGTTTGGGTATGAGACCTGCTTGTCGTTGTTCTCAGCAATGAAATCAGGACCACACTGGAGACTAGTCTCTGCATTAACAAAAGAACTAGATCTACCAACGTTCTTGCCTTCATGCAACAGGACACCTCCCCATCACCATTTGTTGATTCTTCACCACTGACTTCTCTGACACCAATGAGGAAGCTTCCACCTCTCGTTCCGGTACCCCTACACCTCGTAGCAGATCTCCTTCTTCTTCATCCTTGAACGAGGAATATCATCTGACAGAAGAACCAAGAACTAATTGCTTGCAACATCTCTCAGCTTTACCAAGCTCCTCCCAGTCTGCCAGTGGATCCTTCCTGGAATTTGTAGCTGTTGCCAGTACATCTTTCTCTGCCACTCCCCATGCTCACATCCAAGGAGAGGTTGCTGCATCTCTTCGTGAGTACCACCCTCTACCTTCTGCACAGGCACCTCCCCTCAATGATGACTATCTTCGCTTTACCCATCCAAGTAGACCCTCCCCTCTACCCATCTGCATCTGCCATCATGTCTACTTCCAACAAACAGTCCAAGCTTAAAGCTGGACTCTCTGACAACTTCTCTGGGAAAGCCAAGGATGCCAATCACTGGCTCCTAGCTATGAAGGCCTACTTCACTATGAATATGGCCCACTACTCCAATGATGCTGCCACCATCATCTTCCTCAATAAAATGAGCAAGAGGTGGGGTGTAGCCTTCACTGAGGGATGGCTCATGAACTTGGCTGATCCGAGTATCAAGTCAGTGCACAAGATGCTGGAAAGGTTGCTGGAGGACTTTAAGCGTGTCTTTGTGCCAAAGGATTCCACCACAAGGGCCCATATGGCCTTGCACGACATTTGCATGGAGAAAAAGCCCTTCCAAGGTGACTTCCATGCATTCCGCTCAGCTTTCAAGCTCAAAGCAGGATGAAGTGGTGTCTCTGACCAGGATATTCTCAAGGACCTGGCCAAATGTGCAGTGACAGAGTCACTGGCACAAAATATGATGGCCTTATCAGATGAACCTTCCACGGTCTCTGAATGGCTTGATAAGGCAGGTCAATTCTTTGATGCTGCCAACCAGTTAAAATCCCCTCAGAAAGGAGGGCCATACATCCCCTCTACTTCCTCCTTGTCATCTCCTTGCTCATATAATCCCATGGCCATGGATGTGGACTCTGTCTACCTCACTTCTGCCACCCACGCTGAACACATGCAAAGTAACAAATGCTTCATCTGTTACAAGGCCAGGTGTAGTACACAGAATCATCTCAAATCCTGTGGAAACACCCCTTCCCAACCTCATGGAATCCAACCCCATCCCAAGAACATTTGTGTCGCCGAGACCTCCGAGTCTCCACCTCCTCCTCCTCCTTGTCTGGCCAAAGAGGATCCAATTTAGGAGTACCTCTATACCATGAATATTGACCATGCCCACGCTCTCAGAACCTTGAAGATTTGCTTCAACAAGGATCTCAATGAGCAAGACAAACATGTCAATAGCATTGAAGAGGAAGACACTCCTTCTACAACTGTGGAAGGATTTTAATCAGATTTTTAGATGGAAGGAGTGGATCGATGTCACTGCATTCCCATACAATTGCCCCTGTAATAGTATCTGACAAAAATGCTAGATCAATTCAAATCCCTCTATCTGCTTTTGTCAGACCTATGGGATAAATTATCAACACCACTGCCCTTCTTGACAGTGGCACTTCCAGATGCTTCATTGATAGAGAACTCATCAAATGCATGATTGGCAGAGTTGATAGGAGTGACCCAGAAAAGGGTTGGAAGCATCGGAGGTGGAGTATGAGTTTGAACCCAAAACATGGGATATGACAGTCACTCCCTCACTGGCACTTACCACCCTGTGATGATTCTTACTGACCACAAGAATCTCACTTACTTCAAGGTGCCTCATAAGCTCTCTCATCGCCAAGCCCATTGGATGCGCTCTCACGTATAGCCAAGGTGGACGCCACCTCAGACAATGCAGAAGTAACACTGCTTCCCCCCAATGCCTTTGTCTGTGCCCTTGACACCAAATTGGCTGTTGAGGTTGCTGACTCCACTGGCCTTGGAGGCCCCTTTCCTCCCCCATACCATCAAGGCCTACTGGACCTTCTTGGATGGCCACCTTTACTTCAAGGGTCGCCTCTATGTCCCTGAGTCTGCCCACCACAACCTGGTCTCTTCCTTCCATGTTTCCCCTGCTAGGGGGCATGAGGGTTATTTCTACACAGTCCACCATATCCAATGCAACTACTGGTGGCAGGGCCTTACTTCTTTCATTTGCCGGTTTATTGCCAGCTGCACAGTTTGTCAGTCACACAAGGTGAATATACACCCCACCATCCCTGGTCTTACTCCCCTCCCGGTTGCCACTACCCATCCCTTCCAGAATCTCTCTGTTGATCCCATCACCAATCTTCCGGTCTCCGACAGCTTTGATTCTGTCATGGTCATAGTAGACCATGGCCTTACGAAGCGGGTAATTTTCCTCCCTTGCCATAAAACAATCAATACTGCTGGCATTGCATCACTCTTCTTTGAACATGTCTTCCCCTGATTCGGCCTCCATGATAAACTCATTTTGGACCATGGTCCACAGTTTGCCTCTGCTTTCGCTCGCAAACTCTTCTGCCTCCTGCAATACGACCTCACCCTCTCCACCTCCTATCATTCTCAGACAGATGGAGAAACTGAATGCATAAACCAGGAACTCGAAATCTACTTCCACATATTCTGCACAGGGAACCCCTCCAAATGGAGATCACTTCTTCCGACTGCAGAATTCTCCCATAACTCCACAGTACACTCAGTTTCCAAACAAACCCCATTCTCTCTCATGATGGGCTATGAACCTCGTGCCTATCCTCCCCTCAGAAAACCTTCCTCTCCACCCTCGAACAATGGCTTCACTCTCTTGACAAGGCACAGAAAGAAGCTCACACTGCTCATGAGCAAGCTCAACAACTCATGAGGAAATGAATTTCATCCAACTTTAAACTAGGCAATAAAGTCTGGCTAGAATCCAAGAACCTTTGACTACAACTTCCCTCAAAGAAGCTTGCTCAAAAGCAGACAGGTCCCTTCAAGATAACTCAGGTGATCTCCCGCACTGCCTACCAGCTAAAACTTCCTCCGACATGGAAGATACACGATGTCTTCCATGCCTCCCTCCTTTCTCCATATAGGGAAACTGCAGAACACAGCCCCAATTTCCATAATCCTCCAAGGTGCACAAGATCTTCGTACTGACTTCTGGCAGGTCAAGAGGAACCCAGGGCCCACTCTTGGATGTGATGCTGGATGCTGTGGATGGGAGACCTTCCCCACAGTGATCTCTGAAATGCTCTGTCATCTTATTCTCTGGCAAATGAATGAATGATTAGATGCTCAGCGAATGCAAAGGAGTGCGAGACTTACTCCTAGATGATGTGAAAGAAAGCCCCCAGATGCTGGGCTGGGGTGAATCTGTTGCTGCAGATGATGGTGTTGGTGGCCCACTCCTCACTTCATGTGCTGTCTTGATGTGCTTTGCAAATGCCTGCCTGCTTTTGTATGAATGCCCACACTGATCGATAGGACATTGCATTGACCCACCCTCTCTTTCAACAGTGTATTCCTTGCCACCCACAGAGATCAGAGGAATCTTGGAGTGCTGACTCCAGTGGTGACACTGGCAGACAGCAGCATTTTCAAATATATGTTCACAATCAGAGCACAGAAAAGACATCGAGAGATACTTGGAGTTATGCTACAGGGTGTTGTCAAACTGCATGCACAAGTCTCCCCATCTTTTATGGCTAAACCCATCTAGCACCCCATCATCTGAATTCTACAGTGACTCCAACAACCCTTCCAATGTTTAACTCTAATGCAGTACGTGAAGCGCACCACAATCACCCCTGGGAATTCCGCTTAGCTATAGGGTTACCAAACAGAGTACAAACTCTTGGCTACAAATCGGTCCCTTAGTCATGTGATTTGACCTAGTATTGGCAGAGATATGGATATGGTTACTTTAAGACAGCAATGTCATTGAAAGGATTTTTTCACTTTTGTATTTGAAATAGATATCTTAGAGATTTCAGATAGATTTACAATTCTTTAAGTGTATAAACAAAGATACACAATAAATGTTGTGTCTGAGTTCAAAAAAGTTCCCACACTTCTTGATTTCCAACCACCACCATGGACAGATCTCTCTCTATTTGATCACCCTATAGCTAAGCGGAATTCCCAGGGGTGTTTGCGGTGCACTTCACACACTGCATTAGGGTTAAACATTGGAAGGGTTTTTGGAGTCACTGTAAATAAATGTAATATTTCATGCCAACCTGCCATGGTGGATTTCATAAAGGTTTTGTGTTACGCGAAACGTACGCAGTACGTCGAACGTACTCTGTTTGTCTCGAGGGAGGTACTCACAAAGAGACACAACGTCCTCGATAGAACAAAGCTACAACAAGAGTCAAGTCAAGAGATCAAGGTCAAGGGTTCCTCAAGTCAATAAAGACTGAGGTCGAGGGAGACTTGAGAACATACAATGAACGTTGTATTGTGTAGATCAAGAATGAGGAGAGGAGATACAGGCAGCTCGGTATAAGTACTTAGTGAACTACTGCGGATGACTAATCTATAGAACATCGTAGAAGCAGATCCTTGTAGCATGTTGCCTTGGGTTCCTCCTGTGGCTCACACACAAGGTTGTTCTTGATGCACCAGACTATGTCTGGTGCTGCCTGCCCCTTGCCTTTGTTGGCACACTGTTGTGTGGCTACCTCCGCAGTCAGCCCTGACCAACTGTGATTTGATGTCACTTACTTATTTCTTGGCCACCTCTTCAGCCTCCTTGCATCTCCTCTCTTCCTCAGCCACCTTGTGCTGCCTCTCTTCTTCAGCTGCCTGCCTTGCTCTCTCCTCCTTTGCCTTCATTCGTGCTTCCTCCTCCACCTTCTTCCATGCCTCCTCTGTCTTCTGCTGCTCCTCCACCTTCCACTGCTCCTCTGCCTCCTTCTTTGCCATCACTTGTTGACATTGCTTCTTTGCCCTGGTATTTCAGACATCATCATTGTCATTCACATCTTTTGTGAGGTGTGCATTGGACCAATTTTTGATATCGGTAATGTCAGACATGTTAAGGAAGAAGTTAAGGAGAAAGCCCAAACTTATACTGTGTTGCTAAATGATTCAGACTTACAGTGGCTCAAAAAACTGTCCCAATGTTTGCATGTTTTCCCCTAAAGCTGATAACCCTCAACAACCCTAACCTGGACTGCCATTATGTTAGTGTATGAAATGAAATACTGACTCTTGGCTTTCTATAGCATCAAGGGTCAAGAGATTTGAATAATATTTGATGAAATGGCAGCCATTTCAAAATGATCACTCATTGAACAGTTTTGTGACTTTAGGTTTTTATTATGTATATTAGACTCTAGCATGCTGTAAAGTGATTACATATGTTTGGTAATGGTTCTATTATGTCACCTTTATGTAACTGACTGTCAGACAACACATACA
>JBBPOF010001345.1:0-10674 GCA_038091315.1 Porphyrellus cyaneotinctus | reverse complement strand
AGACACGAAATGACTTTCTGTGTCTCTTTGATACGAGCAGTGTGCAACACGTTATCATTGATCAACATGTTGTCCCGGAGGAACGTCATCTGGAATAGTACATCGTCAAGCCGAGGACATCTACGTGCAAATCGTCATTACAGACCTTGCGCTCTCTGTTGGCAAAGAGACCACCGACTGATCACGCGTGGATCAGAAAGATCGAGACGCGACGAACGGGGGTAGACGTACCGAGGGCCGCCAAGTGAATGACATGCGTTGGTTGGTGCTTTTCGAAGAGCTGCAACGTTTGTTGGGGGTCCCTGTTCGTATGCACGACACAAAGGTGAGTGTGATTCGTTTACGACGCGGGTGTTGGGACTACCTGAGGTCGGCGTCGCGAGAGCTGGCAAAAATCCACTTCTCGCCTGGTTTCTTGCCGAAATGCGAGCCTTCGGGTTCATGCTCGATGACATATTCAATGGCTTTTCCTACGAGACCAGTGCCTCCAGTGACGAGCACGACGGCGGGCATTGTTCGTGATCCGAATAGTACTGATGAGAAGAAGGCTGATTATGCGATTCCCACCCGAATATATCTGCTCATATTCCCTGGCTGCATAAACGGTCCCGCTCGTCGTACCAGCTGGCCAGCAGTCGAGTAGACGACCAATAAACGACCTACATGGCTGTCAAGGACAGACAGGCGATATTGACCGAGGTTTACGACCTTGCAGCGTCGACTGAACCGATCGGGGAACGTGTCAAGGAGGCGTTGGACGTCGTCGAGGATGCGCTGAGCACACATACGTGCGTACTAGTCTGACTTGGATGGCGTTCTGAATGTAGATGATTTCAGACCGGAAGGGGTGTCGATCAGCTTCAATGGAGGCAAGGATTGTCTGTAGCGTCTTTCTCTTCTCCCAAGCTGTGACTGACCATTCACAGGTACCGTCCTCCTCCATCTCTACGCCGCAGCATTGGCCCACCAAGCTCCTCTGAGTACCAAACCGATCCCAGCCGTCTATATCCCTGTTCCTCTGCCGTTTACAGAACTAGAAGACTTCATATGGATGTCCGCCAAGACATATAACCTTGATCTTTTTACATGCTCGCTAGAATCAGATGTGCGGCCAGTCGAAAGTGATACCCGAGGTAGCGAAGGCATGCGGGGTGCTCTGTACCTTTACAAGGAGAAGTATCCACACATGGAAGCAATCTTGGTCGGAACGAGAAGATCAGACCCACACGGAGGCGAGTCGTTTCTCCGTCTGCGGGATGAATCGTCAAGTAACGTTCCGGCAGCCACACTAAAGTTTAAGAACAAGACGGATGTCGGCTGGCCGTCATTCGAACGAATTAATCCCATTATTAATTGGTCCTACTCGGATGTATGGACATTCTTACGGCGATTGAACGTACCCTACTGTCCATTATATGACCAAGGGTAAGCCAACTCTGCATTCACGGGGGCTACTCTCTGAACAGAGAGGGCAGGTATACGTCCCTTGGTTCGATATACAACACATTTCCAAATCCCGCACTCCGTGTCGAGGGCGACGGCACATCTGCAATGTTCCCATCTGTCACAGTTGTTGCGAGCGAACCAGACGCCATGTGTCTGGCGGAGACACCCGCCCCATGCCGATTCGAAGCGACAGCAGAGGATAGAATGACAGACCTTACTGTCATCCCCAATGATCCAGAGAGTACATGCACGGCTGAGCCCCTCACGGAACCGACCAAATATTCTGACCCATTCGGATCCATCCGCGTCATTGCTCATGATCCTTCCACCGTGTGCATGGCGGAGAGCAATGGCAACGGCCGCGTGAATCCGCCATTACAGTCCGTGCTTTATAAGCCTGCGTACATGCTGCAGGACGAAGAGCTTGAGCGAGCTGGGAGAGTCTCTGGGGCTGCGCTGGTAGGAAAGGTGTAGTTATAATGTACTTACAAATAGTGTACTCACGAATGTAACAACACTTCAAGTTTGATTCGCGCCACCATCGCGTCTGAGATGATCTTTGTGCAATCACTGACTTTGCTTAGCAGCTCCAACGCGCGATGGACGACGACGCAGGAAAAGTCGATCGCCAAAGACTACCCGTTCACCGACATTCACTTGGAGACGCCAGACCAGTTCGTCGTTCGGACGTACCTCCAATTTCTCTGGCTCCCAGAGGTACGATCGTCGCCCATGTTCTGCTCGCGTTTCTGACCAGTCAAAAGTCCGTCATGTCCCTCAGTCTCCTCGTTCCATCTTTGCAACGGGTCCACGACGCGTCACCACGATCTCCAGATGTTCCACATCCACTGCATGCCCTTCTGGATCCTTTGCTGCTCTCCGTTCATTCTGTAGCTGCCAAGTACCACACCGATATCCCCCATATACTCGCGCAGGATGGCGGCGGCGATGAACCGGAAGACTCTATGATGTGGTACGCGCTTGGCTACGAGATGGGCGAGGTCGGAGAGAGCGTCAGCAACGAAGACGCGATCATGCTTGGGGAAAAGTCACGGAATATGTGGCTTGAGAGACTCGAGAGACGAGAGTGCGTGTCGATTTTTTGTATGGACGCCTCTCGTTGACAATACGAGTGCAGGGCACAGATTCAGATCCTCCTTTACTTCCTCAAACTCTCCCTGCCCGGTCCTTGCTCCCCACTACCCCGAGTGAAAGTACCTGCAAATAATGTGGTCCCCTCGACAAAGAAGAAACGTCCGAGAGAACGAGCCAAGTTCATCGTTCCATCCGCACACGAGCGATTAGAGTCATTCATGGACAAATTCTCCATGTGGCAACTCGTCACCAACATCAATGACTCGAACAAACCAGCGAACAAGGACGAACGTGATTGGATGCAAGCATTCTGCGAAAACGTCGTCGAGCGCCAGTGAGTTCACCCATCCTCAACGTCGATCCTGGGTGCTTACCGAGTTCTTTGTTCATCGCAGATTCAGAACGACGCTTCCCGATTTGTGCGCACTTTTGCGCCGTAAACTGTTCCCCCATTCGCCCTTTTCAGACGAAGACAACGACACTGACACACGGTCAAGTCCTAAACCTCAAAGGCCCGACTCCGCACATCCACACCCTGATCGTAAACTCGTGCGATCCACCTCCATCTCACAGTCCAAAAGTAAATCGAACCCCAATCCCATCAAACGCTCTTCTTCTGTCGTATCTCACACCACCGCGTCAGATGCGCGATCTCGTTCACGTTCCTTGTCCGTCTCGCTCGCACAGGACGCGGCAAGGCGCTCCAATTCAATCTCAGGGACGGCATCGTCCCTCAAACGGGCTCTCAGTCGCGAAGTCAGCATGTCGCGTGGGTTCAAACCGCGAGCACAACAATCGCAAACGAGCCAACCCAACGGCTCCAGTGCGAAAGTACCGGCCAAGCCAAAGAACGAAGCCAAGAAGGAAGACAAGCGCCGTCAAGGCGTGACGCTCGTCGCCGCGACGCCCACGAAACCCAAAGTCAGAGGGGACACAAGGAATTACGGACTGGCCTCGAGTCAGAACCAGAGTCAAAGTCAAAGTCGGGCTTTGAGTCTCGGTGTCGTCACAGGAATGGAGGACTGTGACGGCGGTGGCAACGACCCGCGCAGTACGGATGATGAACTGTCTGGGGTCAAGGGCGAAGATGAGGAACTGTGGTTACCGAGTTCTTCGCCTGACGTTCTCCTCTTTGGACCGAGGAAACGTGCAGCGAGTGGTTCATCCTCGAGCAGGGGTCTCTCCGATCTGGATGAAAGAGGAATGGATACGCCCGTCAAGAAACGGCCGCGCATATAGTGATAGTAGCTATGTAGGTCTGTGTATTTAACTCTGGTGTTGCTCATTACGCTTCCGAATGTATGCCTAGCATTCTCACCTTTATTTCAGTCCGGAATCGCACAAGGGAATGAAGGACGACACTTCTTTGGCGTGAGATCATATCCTCAGCGGGAGTGGTACTACGAAGCGTAGTCTCCCGTAGGCAGACCCTTCTAGAGGTAGGAAGACAGTCGGTCATTACTCAGTTGACATGGACTGTTCCTCATCTTCCAACACCACAACGGCGATACTTTGGATCGAGAAGAAGATGGTGTCACCATAGTGGGTGTAGATTTGGTCGAGCTGTACGTATCCACAGCGCGCGCCCTAAGCATGCCCGGGAGGTTCGAGCACTCTGCCCTCCGCTCTGTCTGTCTTTGCACCTTTTCAACAATCCTCCCAGGTTTGCAAAGTCAACAAAAATGACTAAACCTAAAGTTATACACGAGCACTCTGAGCCTGCCTTGCTAACTTGCGATAGATACCTCCCGTTCATCCCCCGCACCTTCGACAACACCATCATCTCGATCATCACTTGGTTCCAACTGGTGACACCATGTCAATAATCTCAGTGAATGTTCTACTCGCTATTGATCAAGCGTCCGGATTAGTACACTCACCAGAACCAACCCCGGACTGAGGATGTTCTCACCCAGTATGGTGTGGACGAGGCTCAGTCGCAGTGACAGGAGTCAGAATGATCGGTCCGCCTGGGTTGAATGGCAGAGTCGAATCGGCAGATACATGAGCAGAGGAGAGAGTGAGGATGGAGAAGATGGCAATCACAATAAACATGTTTATCAAGACCTTGGGGTCAAACATAGTTTGGGGACCTTCCCCCAATCCTTTTTATATGTTCAATGAGTGTGTGGTGACTTGCTTGTGACAATAGGTCAGGTACTGGCTTTGCTGACCACATCCATGACCTCCTAGTGCGCAGTACCATGGTGTCAAACATTAATATTCACCCTCCAGAACATCCATGGAATATTGACCCATCATCCAGGACATTTGTTTGCAGTATACCTCCAGGTTTGCTGGATGCAAAGTATTATAGGGGGTCTAATCTAATAGAGTGAGGGTTAGATGGCGTTAGCCCTAGACCAGAAGGGCAGAAAATGATGTGATCCATACTTCCAGGGCGAAGTATGGATGTAAAAGCTGTTGAGAGGAGCGTAACCCAAAGGGTACTAACCTTATGATGGTGAAGCAGTAACTCTTAGATCGTTGTGGTACAGGTTCAAGAGAGTTATTCAAATTCAGACTCAGTTGAGTCTTATATACTACAGGAGGATATTATGTAAGCTACCATATATGTATGCTACATTTCAACACTCCCCCTCGCTTAGTTTACCATAGTGAACTGTAAGTGGCAGTATGAATTTGTGATAGAAAAGAAAAAAAGACATCCGCACAATCAATGATTGGTGGCGAGTATTCTATCTAAATACTAATCCAAGTTAGGAACGAAACTTCTCGAACAGGACACATCCGAGGTTCTTTGTGAACATATCCGCGGGGTTGTCAGTCCCTGGGATATAGTATAATTTGACCTGTTTCCACATCATCACAGCATCTTGTATGAAGTGATACCGGATGGGGATGTGCTTGGATCTCTTCTCAGTCACCGGGTTTTGTGCTATAAAAAGCGAACCCTGATTGTCACCACAGATAGGGAGAGGGCCCAAATGGTAGCCTAACTCTTCCATCATCTGTTTGATCCAAATGACCTGGCGAGAACAATCGCTCAGTGCCATATACTCGGCTTCTGTGGATGACAAAGCAATGACTTTCTGAAGGTGTGAATTCCAAAGGAAAACACCGTCCGCAAGTTTCAGGAAGAATCCTGTCTGCGAGTGATAGGTGATCTTATCCTGTCCCCAATCAGAATCTGTACAGGCGAAAATGCCTTTATCGCTAGCACCATCATAGACTAGAGAGTAATCCCTGGTGCCTATCAAATAGCGACAGATATAGAGAGCCTTTTCAAGGTGATCTCTTGATGGGTTGGCAGACATACGAGCGAGTTGTGTCACTGCATACACAATGTCTGGTCGGGTTCCAATCATAAGATATAGTAACGACCCGATAACAGTCTGGAAGCGTGTCCGCAACTCAGGATCGATGGGGGATTCGTTCTTCGTAGGGTAAAAACCCTGCGGTAGTGGTGTGGGTGTGGATTTAGTGTTTTGCATTCTGCAGCGCTCAATCACCTTGTCGAGATAAGCACGCTGGTCAAGGAATAGTTTCCGACCTTCTCGACATATAGTCATACGAAGGAATTCGGTTGGAACTCCTAAGTCGCAACATTCCCATTTCTTCATAAACGCAGCCTTAACCTTATCTACAAAGGCTTTGTTCGGTCCGCAGAAGAGGGCGTCATCTACGTAGATGATCGCTAGGATAATGTTATTTCCTTTGCGATAGATGAATAGTCCGGCATCAGACTTGAGCCGGGTAAATCCTAGTTCCTGCATGGATTTGTCCAAAGCATGCCACCAAGCTAATCCTGCTTGTTTTAGGCCGTATAAGGCACGGAGGAGTCATAGGACTTTGCCTTTGAGGTGAGGGGGCAAGAAACCCTCAGGAAACTCCATGTAGAGTTCCTCTTCCAGTATGCCGTATAAGTAGGCAGAGCGTATGTCTAGAGCGGTAATATACCAATCTTCTAGAGCACAGAGGGTGAGCATGGCCCGCACCGTCTCGAATTGTACTACTGGGGAGAAGATGGTGTCAAAATCAGTGCCTTCAACCTGGGTGAAGCCCTTGGCTACCAGTTGGGCATGCTTGCGTCCATCGGGTTTGACATCAAATACCCATCTGTTTTTAATGACCTTCTTATGGGTTGGTCTATCCACAATCTCGTAGACTTTATGATCTTTGAGCATTTGGAGTTTGTCTTCACAAGCTTTGCGCCAGAGTTTTTGTTCGTCGGCAGGGAGCTTGAGAATGTCACGGTATTTCCACTCCCTGTAGTTTGGGGCGGCTGTGTCCATGACCGAAATTGCGCGATTGCATAGGAAAGACACTAGTGTGTCTCCCCCTTCCTGTACTAGGTGCTCAACATCCGCTTCTGAAGGAGTCAGGAAATGAGGCATAGTGCCAGGAACCGGTGGTGTCTCCGGTGCAGGTACGGGTTGGTCCTCGACTAGCTTTCGCCAGCGAGACTCGCTCTCGATGTCCTTGATTTGTTCTACAGGAGGTTTATCTTCATAGATGTTATCTGGACGAGTAGGTGGACGACATTGCCGTGCAGGCTGCCGTCTCAGAGGTAAGGCCGGTGGGCCAATAGGAGGTGGTCGAGGTGCACGAGGTGGAGTAACAGGGTCCGCCGGTGGAGCTGGAGAGGGTGACTGTGGACGAGGGGGATCACGAGCGGGTACCGTGTCAGAGTGATCGGAATCGGAATTGAAACCGTCGTTCGAATGTGTGTCTGAGACGTCATCATCATGAGAATGACGATCGTGTGGAGGGTGTGATAGCGGCTTATGTGGTTGCACTTTTGAGCATCGAGGGAAGAGGTTCTCATCGAAGATTGCATGCGCCGATGTATGAATAGCATTATTCGGACGCATAAAAAGGTAGTTGGTGTCTGATCCTACGGCAACGCCAAGGTAGATCATCAACTGCGATTTTGGGTTAAGCTTCCCGCCACGTGTCTCTTCAGGAATGTGTGCATAAGCACCACATCTGAAGACGCGTAAATGAGAAATGGAAGGCTTCTCCCCCTTGAGTAACTCCAGGGGTGTCTTCCAGTTTAATCGGTTATTTGGTGTCCTATTATATATGTGGACCACGTGTATCATCACAAACTCCCAGTAGGAAGCTGGCAAGCAAGTGTGTAACCGCATCGCTTGTGCCTTGTCCATAATAGTGCGGATGAAGCGTTCTGCATGCCCGTTCTGCTGATGTGTGTATGGGGCGGACTGCATAATGTGAATTCCGTTATCACGCATGTACTCCTGAAAAGCTTTGGAGGTGTATTCACCACCAGTGTCGGAGTGCCATGATTTGATCTTGGCATTGAACTGCATTTGGATATACGCAATGAAGTGCTTTACAGCCTTCAGTGTCTGATCCTTAGAGTGGATGCATATGATCCATCCCATGGAAGTAAAATCATCATAGAAGACAACGGCGTACTTGTATCAATGGTACGACTCTACCTCTAGGGATTTGAGATCAGAGTGGATCATCTCAAAGGGAGCAGTTGCCCGCGTTTCGCTATGAGGAAAAGAGCGATTTGGCTGTTTGCTGAGTTCACATCCAGGGCATATAGGAACTTGTGACGGAATATCGACGTCAGGGAAGTCCTTTAGATGTTTCTTCGCCACTCGTAGAACCTCCTTCGAGGGGTGGCCTAGATGATGGTGGAGTAATTCGAAATCCGCAGAGACCATACCGGTAGATTTGGCATGCGGATGGATGGCGGGAGCACGAATCCAGTACATCATGTCATTTCCGTGGCTGTGGAAGGAGAGAATAGTGCATTTGTAGCACTTATCATAGAACACGATCTCGTTCGGCCTGGTTGTTAGCGTTAGGCAGGTGTCTTTCAATAGAGTGCCCATGGATATCAGTTTGATGTCACATGAGGGCATATAGATGACTGGCGATAACTGCACAGGTTGTCCATTGAACTCTATGATAATGGAGCCGATGCCTTTTATAGGGGCGCAGCCATTTGCTGTTTGCGTGTACTGGGTGTTCGAGAAGGCGTTATACTCGACGAAATCAGTTAATTCATTTGTGAAATGGGATGAAGCCCCTGAGTTGAGTAGCCACATCTGAGGTGGGACCGCATGTGGGTCGGCTTTCCCCTTTCCCTTATTCTTACTGTCATGCTTGGTGCAGTCATCACACATGGTGAATGGGACAGCAGTAGAGTTATCACTATCTACTACATGGCGTAAAGACGAATATGTATGTACGATCTGAGGCGATAAAGGCCGCGCATCAGTGCCAGTAGGACTGTGAGAGAGATGGGGTACTTGCCAGGATGTCTGGGATTGGAAGAATCGTTCGACGTAATCGTCGGCTTCTTCACCCATCGATACATCATCCTCGTTGCAGAAATCATCCTCATCGATTATATCGACGACATCCATCTCCACTTCTTTGAGATGGGAGGAGAGAGAGGGACGTGAGGAACTAGAGGCACATCCGTCTGACCAGTCGAATCAATGGTTGGTGGGGCCATCCAGGTGATGCAGAGTCTGGGCTGTGCCAGGTACTCTGAGGTGTTGTGCCAGCGATATGGAACGCTTTGTTTGAGGAAATCCAGGAGGGCCGTAATGGGCCACTCCGGGGGTGTGAGCCAGTGAGCGTGGGTCGGTGACTGGCGGAGTGAGTGAAGGCGTTGCAGGAGAGAGGATGATGGGTGGAGCTGTGAGGTTTGAGAAGGCGAAGGATGCCGAACCCTCATTTATAGCAGCGTTGTTGCGGCGCTGCTGCCGTTTGTCATCTCCCTGCTGTGAGTGCTTTCCAGTGCGACACTTCTTCTTCTTCTCCTCACTGTTTCCCTGCTGCTGCTGCTGCTGCTGTGAAAAGGTGGGATCCTCCCCCTTGCGTTTGATGTTTGAAACTTTGTTGGCGCTGGACTGCGCCTGCTGGAATTGCGACTGCTGGCCGCCAGAGTGGTTGGGCTTACGCTTACTGGCAAATTATTGCCAAGCTGCTGTGGTGAGCTTTTTGAGCTCGTGCATCGTGATGTTCTCTGTTGTTTCTCCTTCCTTTATCTCCGTCGCTTTGGAGTTGAGGAGTTGGGTGGCGAAATCTGCATATCGAGGGAGTTTGGTGAGAGTGATCATGGCCTGGATTTTCGTTGGGATTTCGTACTCCAGGTCGGAAAGTTGCGCGAAGTGCGCATTCAGCTTCAAAAAATCCGAAGCCAGGTGGTTGTTCTCCAGGATCACCAGCCCGATCATTGCTTTAAACTCCAAGTACGCAGAGGCAAGAGAAGGTGTGTGTCGTACTTCTTCTGGAGGCTGTTCCAGAGGGTGATGGCCATGTCAGTGTCGGCGTAACACTGCATGACGTTGGGCTCCAGTCGAAGTTTGATGGCACTGACCACCTTGTCATCGTTTTCGTCCCATGCTGTCTGTCTCTCCTCCATGGCTGTCTTCTCCTCGGGAGTAAGGGTAACCCAGAGAAGCGGAGGTAAGCCTCCATCTCCTGAGCCCAGCGCCGATAGTTGGAGCCATTGAGCTTGGGGATTCCAAAGAGGGCGTTGGTCGACATGTTGTATCTGGGATGGACGTCAGTAACCGGGTTGATCATTTAAGAGAAATGAACGGTGAGCGGGATTGCTGCATCAGTAACACCCAGAGCCCTCATAGCAATGGTTTGACATAGTCTCCCCATGCTTAGGTTCTGGGTGAACTCTCACCGACGTCTTTGACGACATCAAGGTGAACTTTCTGCGTGTTGCTGCTGTAGGAAGTATCCAGCGTTGCCACACAGGATAAGTTCGTTCACATTCACCGTTCGAGCATTTCTGCATCAGAACGTGGTAGGCGTTTACCAATGGGTATCACATGGCGTTGCCACACAGTGTGTTGCCTGGGGCTCATAACCTGTTGAGAGGAGCGTAACCTGAAGGATACTAACCTTGTGATGGTGAAGCGGTAACTCTTAGATCGTTGTGGTACGGGTTCAAGAGAGTTATTCAAATTCAGACTCAGTTGAGTCTTATATACTACAGGAGGATATTATGTAAGCTACCATATATGTATGCTACATTTCAACAAAAGCAACTTACCATGGTGCATTGAAAGGCACAGCTGAGACTGAAGTAGCATTGGTAGTGCAACATTGCACATTTCTGCCTCTTGTGCATTTGTGAGAGAGAATTCACATATGTGTAGAAATGAT
>JBBPOF010001344.1:0-10678 GCA_038091315.1 Porphyrellus cyaneotinctus | reverse complement strand
GAAGGAGGGCGATGACGAAGCAAATGGAATATCGTAGAAGGTTATGGAATAGGATGAGTCATTGCGAAGAGAAAGAAAGATAAGTCCGTAGAAGGCTTAGCTAAGTCAGAGGAAAAACAGGAAGAAAAAGAGACGAATAGAGGTGAATTGTAACAGTTATGAGCCCTGCACTTATCCTCCCCTTGGAAAAACCTTCCTCCCCACCCTCGAACAATGACTCTATTCCCTTGATGAGGCTTGGAAAGAGGCTCACACCACTCATGAGCAAGCCCAACAGCTCATGAGGGAATGTATTTCCTTCAACTTTAAGCCTTAGAAACTAGGTGATAAGGTTTGGCTGGAATCCAAGAACCTTTGACTGTGGCTTCCCTCTAAGAAGCTTGCCCAAAAGTGGATGGGTCCCTTCAAAATAACTCAGGTGATCTCCCACACTGCCTACCAGCTAAAACTTCCCCCAACATGGAAGATACACAATGTCTTCCACACCTCCCTTCATTCCCCTTATAGGGAAACTGTTGGAATACGCAACTGCATGCGCAGCCACATTATTGTTGGGCCAACTCGATCACCAGCATGCATATGGTGTGCATCCATTACATTCCTCACATATATCTTTTCTATTGTACGAGCACATTGGTTTCACCACATATTTAATATTTCGTCCATACCTGTGTCTGGATCCTCACAAGATCCCTCTTTCCCATTTCATGAAGTATACATTTCATATCATATATAAACTCTGTTGCTTCATTGAAACACCTCAGTCTGTTGTTCATGCATGACGACTGAGGTGAGTTATAGTCTTTAACCTTTTACCTACTTGAACTAAACTATACATAGCCTTGTCCCTCAATAGGTAAATATACCGAGTCTGTTGTTCATGCATGACAACTGAGCCTTGTCCCTCGATAGCCGTCATGCATCATCTCGATCCTGCTCAAACTCTCTCAGGTTATGAGCCCTGAGTTTCCCACATACTGATCAAGCTGAACCTCTTGCCACCATGTCTGTTTTTCCCATCACCATTGATATCCTCCCCAACAATGTTCTGAAGCTTGAAGTCAAAGGAACAAATTGGGCCATCTTCACTTTCTGTTTTCAGGTCGCTGTTGAAGTGAAGGAGCTGTGGGGCCACTTGGATGGCACCACTGCTTGCCTGGTCTACACTGCTCCTTTGACTGCTGAATAGGAGGAAGAAGTCAATAAATGGAAAAAGGATGAATGAATGGCGAAGCATCTACTTGCTCAGTGAATCCCGGACTCAACTGCCTTGTGAATCCAAAAAAAGGCAACTGTAGCCAAGATGTGGGATGAAATTACCAAGGAGTATACCGAGAAAGGTGCATATGCACAGACAGACCTGCGCATGCAATTCCTTGACTCGAAGCTTACCAAGGGCACTGATGTCCACCAGTTCCTTGATGGACTACAGACAAAGCACAAGGAGTTAGCTGCTGTCGGTGTCAACATTGACGAGAAGGATTATTGATTGACAATCATTAAATCATTACCCAACTCACTCGCCAACTTCATGTCAAGTCAACTTACTGCAGTGCAATTATTCACAACCACCAAGACACTAGACCCTGATGTCCTGATCTCCGTTATAGCCGAAGAAGCCGATCATTAACAGGCAAAGTACCCTGTGTGAAGTGACATGAAGGATCAGGACCGCGAAAAGGCAATGTCTATTGCCTATTCAGGAGCATCATGAGGATGTGGCAAGGAAAGGTGAGGCAATGGGAGGCGGACCCCACCAAAGTGTTGGGACTGCGGATCTACAGAGCATCTCACAGCATTCCACAAGAAATCTGGTAGTGAAAAGAGACCTACCACAATGAACACGGCCAACATTGCTCAGGGTGATAGTGACTCAGAAGACAGCGTATTTGGAGTCTTGGATGACTCGAGCAACAACAAGTCGATACCAGGCCTGTTGTCAACCAAATCCTCGGATGATGAGGAAGATGAAGGAGATGGCAATGACTGGTTCTCAGTCATGGATGAGGATGTATTTGATGATGTCTGGGATCTCAAGGAGTCCTGAGCACTGAATGTTGAGGATGCTGTATCCATCGACTGTGCTGTCCCTGCCAATGATCTGGAGAACACTGCTATGGCATCAAATAATGAAAGCACCTCTTAATACCAAGTTGAACTGTATGACTCAGGCACCATGCGTCATATCTCCCCATATCGTGAGCGCTTTGAAAGCCTTGCCGATATCCCCGATAAATCATTTATGGCCACAAATCGTCAAAAGTTTGTCATGACCAGAGTCAGCGACATGATAATCGAGGTACCAAATGGGTATGACATATCACGATTACGTCTTACTGAGGTCCTGTTTTCATCTGAGGTTGGATACATGCTGGTATCCATTGGTTGTCTTGATGAGCTTGGGCTCTCAACGACATTTGCAGAAGGTTTCTGCACAATCAGGGGATCAGATGGCGAAACAATTGGATGAATACCACACACCACAAAGGGGCTGTATCATGTCGTACATGAACATGAGGTCACCAATGCTGCTGGAGAAATGGTGACCGATATGGAGCTGCACCGCCATTTCAGACACATTGACCCATCTGTTGCCTGACACCTTGTTGAGAATGGATTGGTTAGTGGACTGAAATTCGATGACACAAAGGATGGGGGTACCATTTGCAAGTCCTGTGTCTATGCAAAGGTGACACATAAGCCAATTGCAAAGGTCCAAGAGGGCGAACGGAGCAAAGATGTTGGCACACTCATATGGTCTGATGTCTGGGGGCCAGCGCCAGTTGCAATGCTCAAGGGGAAGTGGTACTACGTTACCTTCACAGATGACTACTCGCGCTTGACATACATATACACACTTCACCAGAAAAGCAAAACATTCACAGCATACAAATAGTTCGAGGCATGGCTCGACTGCCAACTTGCGGCAAACATGTGCATGCTCCATTCAGACTGAGGAGGCAAGTATCTGGGAAACGAATTTGTTGTTTACCTGCAGCAGAAAGGCACAGTGCAACATCTTACAGCGCATGACACACCCCAGCATAATGGTGTTGCCAAGCGGCTCAACCATACAATACTCAAGCGTGTATGTGCACTACTCCATGCGAGTGGATTACCAAAATTCCTGTGGGGAGAGGCTGCACATCATGTCATTTGGCTGAAAAACAGGACGCCTACCAAGGTCCTTGATGGGTTGACACCATATGAGGTCGCTTTCAAGAAGAAACCTGACTTGAGTCGAGTTTGCGAATGGGGATCTGAGGTTTATGTCAGAACCAAGCGTGGGAATAAACTGGGATGGTGTGCCGAAAAGGTTAGATGGATGGACATTGATGACAAGTCAGAAAACGCCTACCGCATATACTGGCCATCAAAACAGACTGTCACCGTTGAGCAGAACGTCTATTGGGGACTGTCACAGTGCAACATCAAGGGGGAGGAAGAAGGGACTTACCCGAGCAATGTCACACTTGCATATATAAACAACCCCCAACCCCGTGACACTAATGCCACCAAATCCAGCTTGTCTGCACCACAGCCCCAAGCCACTATCACCACCGTGATCCTGTGTGTTCCTGATCCTGACCCAATCACTGCACCTCACCTGAAATGCATTTGTCAGCCCAGCCAGTGTGTACTTGACATCATCAAAGGCAAGGCTGTCGACCCAACTCCACCTCATGGCGTCCAACTCCCTGACCCAATCAACGACCAACCTGAACCCAATAGCAGTCCTGCTGTGTTTGAGGGGGAGGGAATGGCCAACCAAACACTCAGCACAGTCAACTATGACAACGATGCCAAACTTGTTCTTGTGCTGAACGAAACCATTGCCGAGGCTGAAGCACTCAAACCCACCTCACTCACCAACACAAAACGCCACCCAGACTGGCTGCAATGGGAGCAGGGCATCCATGAAGAGCTTGCAATGCTCGAAAAGGCCGGAACCTGGAAGCTTGTCAACCCACCTGTCGGCACAAACATTGTCGGATCAAAATGGGTATTCCACATGAAGAAGGATGCTGCCAGAAACATCATTAGGTACAAAGCGTGTCTTGTTGTGCAAGGTTTTTCACAGGTACCTGATGTCGATTACTTCAACATGTATGCCCCCATTGCCAAGCTTGCATCCATCCAAACCATTCTCATTCTCGCTGCCCATCTCAACCTCAAACTTCACCAGATCGATATCAAGGGTGCATACTTCAATGGCAAACTAAATGACAATGAAACTATTTACATGCAACAACCGCCCAGATACACTGATCTGACTCACCCACACCACATTTGCCACCTGCACAAGATGCCCTATGGACTATGTAAAACAGAGCGGTCATTGATGGTACCAGAAGCTCATCAAGATTCTCGTCAAGAATCTTGGATTCAAGCAATGCAAAGTTGACCAGGCCATTTTCATCAAACGAGGTGACACAACCATCATTACCATTGTCATGCATGTCGACAACTGCACCATTGCAGCATCCACCCTCACGCTCATTGTCAAGCTAAAAGCGCAACTCAGAAAGCACATCAAAATCATGGATCTCAAGGAACTCCATTGGTTATTTGGTATTGAGGTAACGTGAAACCACGAGGAGCGGACAATTGCTCTCTCACAGCAATCGTACTTAGAGTTGATCATCCATTGTTTTGGATTCGATGAACTCAAACCCATCTCATCACCTATGGAGCCCCATGTAAAACTGACCAGCACTCAGTCCCCATCGACCGGTGCTGAATATGCCGCCATGCAGCATGTTCCATATTGTGAAGCCATCGGTTCCCTCATGTATGCAGCACTCAGGACGCACCCAGATATTCCTTATGCTGTATTGACCGTCTCATGCTTCTTAAGCAATGCCAGAATGTCTCATTGGGAGGCTGTATGCCGTATTTATAGGTATCTAATTAGTACCAAGAATTTATGCCTATCATATGGAGGAACAAATAAGCTGTTGGAGGGATACACAGATGTGGATGGTAGCATGGCGGAAGATCGGAAAGCTGTTTCCGGCTATGCTTTCCTGATAGACAGCAGCGCCATATCCTGGGCATCAAAGAAGCAGGAGATCATCTCGCTCTCAACAACTGAGAGCGAGTATGTCACTGTGACGCATGCCATGAAAGAAGTGCTGTGGCTGCATGCATTTATTGGTGAAGTTCTCGCTCCTCTCGACATGCCCATCACTCTCTTTTCAGACAACCAATCCACCATCACACTCACAAAAGACCACCAGTACCATGCATGTACCAAACATATTGACATCCATTTTCATTTCATCCGCTGGGTCATTGATGACAGCAAAATCAGGCTCATCTTCTGCCCTACCAATGACATGGTTGCCGACACCCTCACCAAAGCGCTCCCATCCCCCAAAGTCAAGCACTTCACTGCCAAGCTTGGACTGTGCACAGCTTGAGGGGGAGTGTTGGAATACGCAATCACGTGCACAGCCACATCATCATCAGGCCAACTTGATCACCAGCGTGCATATGGTGTGCATCCATTACATTCCTCACATATATCTTTTCTATTGTATGAGCACATTGATTTCACCGCATATTTAATATTTTGTCCATATCTGTGTCTGGATCCTCACAAGATCCCTCTTTCCCATTTCATGAAGTATACATTTCATATTGTATATAAACTCTGTTGCTTCATTGAAACACCTCAGTCTGTTGTTCATGCATAATGACTGAGGTGAGTTATAGTCTTTAACCTTTTACCTACTTGAACTACACTATACATAGCCTTGTCCCTCAATAGGTAAATATACCGAGTCTGTTGTTCATGCATGACAACTGAGCCTTGTCCCTCAATAGCCATCGCGCATCATCTCGATCCTGCTCAAACTCTCTCAGAAACCATGGAACATGGCCCAAATTTCCTAAACCCTCCTCCTAATCTGATCACTGGAGAAGAGGAATACAAAATTGACCAAATCCTTGCCCATCAGGGATCTGCTTGCTGCTGACGATTCCTAATCTCATGGAAAGGCTACTCTTTGGCCAAAAACACCTGGGAACCCAAAGCCAACATAACGCACACATGGACCACCCTCATGGCTTATAAGGCTCGCTTCCCAGCTGATTTCCCCAACTGAGCTTTTCTTCTTCACTCACCACCATCACTCCATTATGTAGCTTTCTTTTTCAATCTCCTTGGGTCGCACTGACCTCATCACCATCCTCACCCTTACCTTCATCTACATGCTTTTCTGCACGTTCTGCTTGCTTAATCACCCCGTTGTCTCCATAATGGCAATAGGTGGGATTCAATTCAAGTGGGCATTCATCTGCCCTCAATCCTATTATACTTCTATGTACAAGTTTGACAAGACCAATGCTTGGGGTGGTGCCCAATCCTAAGATCCTCTGGACCTTGGTCCCAAGGAACAGGCCCAACTAGCCAAAGAGGACCTCATGGACAATTAGGATCCCTGATCTATTGTTCCTTTATGGGGATGGGACTAGTTTTCCACCCAGTTTTGTAATAACCATCTGTTTTCATCTGGACTATAACCTTTTTGTCAAGGACTGAGTTTCAATCTAGGCTCCTTTTAAGGATGACCCCCCCACCTATTTGAACCTCATCCCCCTGATGTCTTATGCCTACAATCTCCTCATCCTCCTCCAACAGCTCCCCACTTTCAACTGTCAAACGTTCATCGCAGAATTACGGGAAAAACCCTCCTGCATCCTTGCACTCAAGGGACTCCCCACTTATCTGCATGCCACCTACATTCACCAACTCATCACTCTCTACCAATACTACACCATCGCTAGAGGAAAGATCATGGAGAGCCCCAACTCCCTATCCAAGAAGATCATAGTGCTCTTCAAGATGCAGAACATCCTTGACTCACTCTACTTGGCAGGGGTCCTCAACCTCATTATCCAACTACCAGAGGACCTTCTCCATCGCTCCATCCCCCTCATCTTCCTTTCACCACCCCAGGGGATCAGATGGCCAGTATCTCCAGCTTCGACCACTGTCCTCTCCGCTCCAGGAACTTCTGAACTCCCTGGAACTTGGACCACCCCATCTTCTCCTCCTCCCACTCCACCCAGTGATGCATGGGCTCACCCCCTTCACTGCCAACATGCCACCATCTTTGTTTTTGGCACTGGATCTCACAACAATGAACCCCTTGTGGGAACTATTGGTAATGGAGGGACTCCTGACATTCACACCAGAACTCCAGTCCTGAGTACCCCTAGCTCACCCATCCCCACAAACTCCATTCCCAACAGACTCCCTGTTCCTCCTCCTCAATGCCACCATCCTTGCTGGCGACTTTATTATAGTTGTGAATCCACCACTCACATCTGTCCCAACTGCCCCCAGTACCAATGTCCTCTCTGTGAGGTCTTTGCCCCTGGACATGCTTAGTGCCATTGCCCTATGCGACGCTGCCCTAACTGCAGTACCGTTGGCCACTCCCTCTACAAGTGCGATGAACCTGGACAGACTCGTCCCTTCTCCACTTCTACCAGATGGTTCACCCCTACCAGACTTCTCTCAGGAGGAGATAGTGATGATAATGGAAACTCTGGGACATTCTGAGGTGGTACCTCAGGAGTACAAAGGGGGTAATGTTACAATTTTCCCCTCATTTGCCCTGTCTGCATTGCCCCTATCCACCCCACCCCTCCCAGATTCTGAAGACATGCTCTTTCATTTTCCCAACTTCATTCAGTTTCCACCATTTCCTCTCTAGATGGTGCATGGAACCACACATGTGGCCCATCCCCTATTATGTTAACATCCATTCTCATTTTATCTAGGACCATTCCCAAAGCAGTATGGTCCATCTTCTTTCAGTTGTGGTGACACAGCCATATTTCCTTTCTGACTTCTTAGGCTGCATCCATCTCCTTTCGTCATGGTCCATTCTCTTTTTGTTGTGGCTTACATAACCTTTCTCAATTCATCATGGATGGACAGCACCTCCCAAAATGGGATCTCTCGCTCCCATTTCATACTCTGCTTTTCCCTATATATATACCTTGCTGCATGTACTAGTATTCCCCATCTAGTTCTATGCTATATAGCCTAGTTTCTAGTACCACTCGGCCCCATCTGAGTGAGACCTTCCCTTCCACAGTTAGACACATCTACTGCAAGACCTCCCTTCCACATGCTGAATGATCGGGTGTGAGACCTGCTTGTCATTGTTCCCAGCAATGAAACCAGGACCACACTAGAGACTAGTCTCTGTGTTACCAGTTCCCAAGTTTGGTTCCTGGGTGCCAGAAGATATGACTTGTGACAATAGCCTGGAGATCAGGGCAGAGTTCTACATCAATTCCTTTGCTGACAAAGAGACATTCCATGCAATCCTCAGCTATCAATAGTACTCTGATCCCATGTCACACTGTATACATACACTGATCATCAATTGCTACCTGTCACTGTCACACCTGAGTGATATACACACAATTTGTCAGCAAAATATGTTTATTTGCAGTTAAAATATGGGAGTGTGAAGAAATACTCTGTGCTGCAACACTGAAAGTGGTGTACATATCATATTTAAACTAAAGGGGAAAGGAACATAACTCTTTTCAGTGTCTCAGACTGCATTTTCAGTCTTGCTGTCACAGACCAGTCCTGACGAGTCATGACGACTGTCCAACCCACTGAAGCTGATGGCATGCTGTTGGCACAGTGAGCACGGCCGGCTTTGTGAGGTGCTCACTCTTCAAGGAGAGAAGGAGAGAAGGGGTGTATTGGTCTGTGGAGAGAATATCTACACTAGGACGAATGGTACAAATGACGAGGGTACCAGTGTGACAAAGATGAGATCACGAGAGCACGAGAATCTAAGGTATTAGATTCGTGGGGTGTGTGGGAAGGCAGGCCGAAGGTCGTCCGCGCTGGGTCACGTGATGCGCGCGACGGAGGTCAGGGAATTCCACGCAAAGGGGGAATTCGAGAAGAGACGAAGAGACGAAGATTGGGTGAAAACCGACGAGGAGTCGACCTGACCTTCAGAGCGTGCTGGAGGAAATGCAAGCGGACGACAGAGGAAGACCGCCCCACACTGGAATCATGAAGATGATGATTGGGAGGTGGGACGCGAAAGAAAAGCGAGCGAACGAGAGGGATGCGAGCGGAAGGGAAGAAAGGAACGTCAGAGGAAAGCGCACGCTGGCGTCCACCTCTTTATCTCTGGACGGCCAGCGTGCGATGTGCTATCAAAGAAGCATCGGCGCGTCGGCACGACGCACAGACCTCAATCCGTGATCGGCACGAAGGTCCACAGTCTCCGAGTTCGCAACGTGTTGCAGAACGTCCATCTTGCTTTCCATAGAGTTCAGAGGATTTGATCCAGTACTTCTGAGACTCTCGCCGACTTCGGTTGGCAGACGTTTCACTCATGTCACACAAACAAACGTCCAAGTTTACATCGAAGGGCAAGAACACAAAGAAACCCCCCAAAACGCTCAAACTCACGCCTTGCGACAGCAACGATGCCTTGGAACTACCGACGAAAAAGTACCGCGCTGGGTCCATGGTGCGAAAGAATTCGATTTATCTGGCGAGCGTATTCATCGTCCTTACAGCTCTCGAATCCACCCATGTTCGATTTAACCAAGGATGACACCATCTTGCCGAATTCGCAAGGGTCGGCTGGTCCGTCGCGATCCTCAATGCCAACTGGTCACTGTCAGCGGCACTCGGCGGATGTCAAAGGAAAGAACAAAGAAACGGGGTTCGTGGACGAGGGTAGTCTATGGGTAGACAAGTACGAGCCTACGTCCGAGGTAAGACATCTCAGCTCATCGTGTAAGTGCTTTATATGGTCATGCTGAACTCGGTCGATAAAAAGGCAGAACTCGCGGTTCATAAACGGAAAGTAGAAGACGTGCGTCGGTGGCTCTTAGAGGCATTCGAGGGTGGTCCATCGGCGAAACTGCGAAAATACCGTGTAGGTGGCTGGCGTTCAAGGTCACTGCAGCTCAACATATACTCCATTTTTTCGTGTTTGTGGTATGCCACAGCGCATACTCGCCCTCACTGGTCCAGCTGGGACAGCGAAAACATCCACGCTGCGGGTCCTGTCTAAGGAGCTCGACTTTGAGATTCTGGAATGGCGGAATAGTATGAGTGAACGAGGACCATCTACACTCACAATGGGGGAACCTCCGGATGGTGAGTGTGACCTGTATCATTGAATACCCTTTCAATCATTAACCTGCATATGCTTTGCAGAGGGACTGGACTTTGCTACAGAAACGTTGTTCGACAAGTTCCAGGCGTTTCTAACCCGTTCGACCACTTGCAATGCCATATTCGGGCATCGCGATACCACTCAGAGACACTCAGAGATCCAATCCTCTACTCAACATTCCGGCAAACGTCGACTCATTCTTCTGGAAGACCTCCCTAATCTCATTCACGAGCCTACTCAAGCGCGGTTCCAAGCCGCCCTACGATCTCTATGTATTCCTACTGCTAATTCCTCAGGAGCCCCGGGCCCACCGATCGTCCTCATTGTATCGGATTCGGGTGTTCGTGCTGAGCAACCCGACGACGACATATGGGAGGGTGGTAGCAACGGGCGGAGGTGGAACCGGAAGGAAGTCTTGGACATTCGAAACGTTTTGGGACCCGAGTTGCTGACGAGTCCCTACGTGACACGCATTGGGTGGGTCACATTACTCC
>JBBPOF010001343.1:0-10680 GCA_038091315.1 Porphyrellus cyaneotinctus | reverse complement strand
TTGTTCGGTGTCTTGCCGTGTCAAGCGACGGGAAGTACATTGCAGCAGGGACCGGGGGTGGTGGCAAGGTGATTGTATGGGATACACACACTTGCGAACAAATCTTTACACACGATGTGGGCGACGAAATCTTCGCCGTCGATTTCTCGCCCGACGCGACAAGACTCGTCGTGGCATGGAGCGACCCCACTGCCTTTGTCCTGGATATCGGAACTCGCGAACGGATACTAGAACTCGTCCACAAGAATGTGGTGAAAGCAGCAAGATACTCGCCACGCGGTGATCGAATCGCGACAGTTACTCGTCATTCAATTCGAGTCTGGGACAGTAACGACGGGAACTTGCTCGTCGACATCCCAGCCACAAAAACCTTGTTGTACAACGATGGTCTCTGCTGGTTCAACAACGACCCTCTTGTCATATTCGACTCCAAAATCAAGCGGATCGAAGCCGCAACTGGTTCAGTGGTTTCGGAATGGCCTCTTCCCAACACTGCAAGCGCGGAATGCATGGCCCTATCGAAGCACGGGGAGTTAATCGCCTACTCTACCGGACGTACCGTCACATTGTGGGATACCGAGGAACATGCCCAACTCAGTATTATCAAACACCCTGAAGTCATATGGTGGGTTGCCATCTCTCCGGACGACCGGTCCATTGCCATTGGTGGAGAGAATGGAAAAATCACCATCAACAGCCTGTCTCACATCAATGTGAGTACTATACATTTTCAGAGTCTGGCGTATTGAACTAATTTGACGCTGTTAGGTATCCACACGAGATGAAGTACAGCAAGATGAGGAACCTTCGTCATCCCCAGTACAACGTCTTGCTCTGTCGCCATACCCGTAGTAGCACTGACTCCACTCAAGGAACAGTCTGGTAAGCCCAATACGATCGAACCCGAATCACGGAGCAATGACGACGCAAGTGGTCTCGACGTATGCGTCCGGTTCCTCTTTAATGCAAATTCTGACACTCACATAGGTCGAGTTGCCGCCGAGTCAGCCTGTGCAGAATCAATTCGATTATGGCGACGTCGGTGATTACTATATATTTTCTCATGCTGGTATTGACACCATTCCAGGCACCATCGTCGATACACTCGACCCATACTCCCGCAAACTTGGGGATAGTGGCTTTTCCAGCGTCACCACAGGAGGAACACATCAGTGGTACCGAGTCGCATCTTTCGAGGTTTAAAAAGTGGATTCCGGTCAGAAGGAAGGACAAGGCCACCGCTTCGGATAAGCCTGTTCAGCCTTCGAGAACATCGCATGAGCCTGATCCTGCCAACCCCCAACCTCATTCCAAGCCATCAGCGAGAACGAATGAGAGACCGTCCAGGATGGCTGCAGGTAGACGTCTGGCGGTGAGTCTCTTTCACGGATAGAATGACGTGACATGTAACGCATCATCCTAGCGAGTTATCTACACGGGAACACCTGGGGTTCGTCATGTCTCGAGTGCCTTCAGCCGCTCCTGTTAACACATTTGTACAGCGTAAACTACCTGGCACCAAGGCTGCAGAAAAGAAAGCAAAAGAGGACTCGTCCGGGGATACGTCTCATGGCGAAGGGGGAACTAAGGAGGATGCCTCTAACAGTGGACAGGCTACTACAGAGAAAAAGGCAGGCACCTCCAACAGCGGACGAGGTGCTATAGATCGAAAAGAAGATTCCTCCCCAGGCCCTACGGATCCGAAGGGAACAAGTATACATGTGGTAGGTTATTTCACGCTGAACATGATAGCGCCAACTTCGATAATTATGTTTTTACCAGGCAACAAAAGTCAACGATACATCGGAACGGCCAAGTGGAAATGTCGAGGCGACGGTACGATCGCTTTGTCGTTGCTGATGTTTTCGGACTGATGGCCTATCAGCATGTAGAACCAGAAAACGTTACTATTTCGTTCAATGTTAATGCTTCGCTCACGGTTCCAAGGTGGATGGTGTGCAGCTGTTGTAGATCTCGATTGCGTATTGGGGATGGGACGCATTGATTTGGTCATTCGATGTTATCGGTATTGTACGTAGCACGAGTGGATGGTCTTGGTTCACGGTTTATTCAATTACCTCGTCCGAACATCCACGATCCAAGGCTGCGTCGGTTGTTCTCGCCAGACCGAGATATGGCGCAGAATGAACGCATCGAGGACACGTACCATGTCATGATCGTGCTAGCACCACACATCCGTCCATAACAAAAAAACTCTTAGAAATCAGTCTAGAAAGCGAGCATCGTTCACGATCAACGCCATCCTCTACTCAAATTCGACCTCGACACCGGCTTGCGCGCTTCTACCTAATCACAACAAAGCAAAAAGCAAAAAAAAAAAAGGAAAGACGGAGCAGCAATTAATAGCAGCAGCAGCAACGACGCGCGTGTGCGTCGGCCATGTCAAGGTATCCCGCGTTCCATGTCCAGGAGTCTAGTTTTGGACGAATCCTTTGCCCTTGTACCCTTCTGATGTGATACCTACAACACGGGGTGAGCGAGCGAGTGGGTAGGAGGAATGAGAAAACGTACCCGTGATGGGATCCAACTTTTGCTCGCGCGCACGCTCGTTCGAGGCTTCTTGCCATTCTTGGCTGAGCGTCTTGGGTGGTGGAGGTGCTACAAAATGTCCCAAGAGAAAAGGATAGAACGTGGGTCAGTTGACGCGACGCAACACAGAAGAGTGAAGTGAGAGAGAAATGAGACGTACCCCGCCAACGAACGGCCAATGCAATCAACCCTGCAACGCCGACGAGACCCATCGTAGCCAGGAATACTTTCAGACCTTGACCAGGTGGGCTGACGGGGGTCCGAGGACCATGTGGGCCAAATGCGACATAGTAGGCTATCGTGTGGGGTGCATGGATGCATGCAGGTGTTCGGTGTACGGCGTACGGACGTGTATGTCGTGCATTCCAAGGGAAAGTAGGGACGAGCGAATACTACGTTCAATATCCCAACGACAGAAAAACCGGAAACGACACTCACCGGCCTTTTTCTCGTTCACGGACAACCCCTTCCAATCCTTTTTCTGAACCTCCTCGAGTTGTCTCTGCATCGCTTCGCGGTCCGCTTTGGACAAGCTCTCCCATTGGACTTCGACATTGCTCAATGGGACGAGCAACGGTTCGTTAGCACGCGTTGCACTGGGCGTCGATGCGGACGCGGCCGTGGTCAAACGACGAGCGAGGTGGGTGGAACGCGCGAGACGAAGAGCATGCATTTGGGGTAGAATATGGCGTTTGGGGTTTTGGACGGGAAACGAGCCGGAAAGAAAAATTCGTGCGAAAACTCGAGTTCGGACCCAACCGGGACGGTGGCCAGGCCTGTAGAGGTCCGTTTTTTCATTCACTAGCGCGTACAGTACCGAAACTACACGACGTGCCATAGAGATGTGACATCAAGAAAAAGGACGATGGACACTACACGAGCAAGTGATGGAACATGGAAACAGAATTGGCGCGCAAGAAAAGCCACATATTCAGAAGCTAGAAATACAAGGGGGATATCAGCGTACGACCCCATTTCAAGCGCCATCTGTAGAGGCGCCGGGGCAGTCGCGGGAGATGTGTCTAACGTTCCATGAGCAAACGGGAAGGAAATCGCAGCGACAAAACGCACCCCTCAGAGCCGCACGTGTAGCAAGCGCGCTTCTGTGGCTGAGGGCAATCCCGACTGATATGCCCCTGTTCAAATACGTCAACACCATTCACTCGACGCAGTCACGCTACGTACAGTGCCAGAACAGTTGTAACATTTAGACCCCTGAACGCAGTCGCGCGACAAATGGCCTACGCCACCACACGTGTAGCTGAAAGTAAGCCGTCAGTGACGCCCAGTCTGTCACAAAAGGATTGCGCACCAAGTTTTACTGCCGCCGCCACCGCCGCCGCCGAAACCACCACCATAGCCACCACCATACCCCGAATTCGCGGTCCCCTCGGGACACGCACGCGCGATATGCCCGATGTTACCACAGCGGTAGCATTCCTGGCCAGACGAGGCTGAGAAACCACCGCTATATCCACCTCCGCTGCTCTGTGTACAATCACGCGACTACCCAACCGACGTCGTCAGTAGCGCTCGTCCGCCCAGACAAGAGGAAAAGATGGAGAGAGAACGTACGATGTGACCTTCCTGACCACACTTGTAGCACGACTTGGCTTTCGCTTCCATCGTGCAATTGCGTGACACGTGGCCCTCCATCCCACCTACACACCAAAGATGACGATCGTCATCAGACTCGAGCGAAGAGAAAAATCGGGCTCACAGTTGTAGCTGAGACACCAACGCGCACGAGATGATAAGCACCCACCCCCCCATCAAGTAGATCAAACGTTACCATGTAGGCGTGCCTGCTTTCGGGCAATTGGCAGCTTGATGGCCGACTGAGTGTGGATGCACATAATACATCAGCGATCAATGATCATTCATCGACACAATTTTTTTTTTCGGGCGTTGATTGTTTTTCGGCCATCACATTGAGCATCGGTACGATATGTAAACCAAAAAAGAACACAGCGGTCCACGTCAGCACCGCTCAGCACACAGATGACAAAGGAGGACGTAGACAAAAAGGACATAAATCTTTGTCGCCGACGACCAAGGTCGTTGGGGAAAATGCAAGACGAACAACACGAAAACACCACGCACAGCCTCCACAATTGAAACATCCACGGGCGCCCGACATCATAAGCCTTGTTCAACGTCGCAAACCTGAAAAATGGGCGTTAGGAGGAAGAACGACGACCCCATCACAAGCTGATGTTCGACATCGACGACGGCCACACGTACTTTTTCGTTTCTTTCTCGGTTGTCGTTGTAAGAGAGGACGAAGAGCGATGGCAAAGAGGAGGGAAAAAAAAAGAGGTTAAGATCACATGGTTGCAATGTACACGTGCTCAACACGTGCCGACTACAGTCCCCTGTCCGACTCAGACTTGTCCTTGTCCTTGCCCTTTTCTGCCTCCTTCTTTTCTTCCCCCTTTTTCTTCTCCTTCTCCTTTTCATCTCCGCCCTCCTCCATCTCCGTACGCCCTATCGTTGCCTTGTTGTCCACCAGCGCGTGTAATGCAATCACCGAACGCAACAACGTACTCAAATACACTACCAATAATTGGTCGTTGGTGCTCGACGTAAAGCTCTGCGTCAACGCCAGATCGCTCAGATCCGGTAGTAGACTGAGCGCATCCTGCAGGTGGTAAATAATCTGGTGGTTCACAGGCAACTTGCCAGCGGCCACGTCCAAGAGGTAATTGTGTACGTCACGTAGTCGAGATTGAAGGCCCTGCAACGATGCGAGCTGCTCGCTCACGCGTGTCACGAGGGTCGTCGTCGTCGAATCTTTGATATCCCGGAGCAAATGTTCCACGCCTATTTCCTCGGCTTCTTCAGCTTCGATCGCAGAGGGAACGTGGAGGAACGTTTTCCGCGTTTCCGTGCCGTCCTGGAAAGTGCGTGAGGGAACGGCACATGGAGGGGTGTCAGGAGGACGCGCGTACGTCTTTGATTTCTTCGACTGCATAGTAGGCGTCCGTTGGGATCCCGACCGTGTCGGGTCGCACGTCGACGATTACCATGACCGGTTTTGCAATATACCGCTTGAACAGGTCGTTGATCTCCTGATCCGACGCTCTCAGCTTGGGTCCCGTGTGGTACCATCCGATCATGCGTTCTCGTGCTAGTCACCGCCGGGTCGGTACAAGGGACGATCTGAATGGAGACAGGACGCACCGTTGACCTTTTTGAACATGTCGTACATGCCCTCGATGTAATTATGATCGAGAAACCACGTCTTGCTGTCCTTTTCGTCCTCTTCGAACGGGATTCCGAAGGAATTGGCCACGTTGACGGTTTTGCCATTATCTTGCCCCAATAAGACGCCGACGACTCGCTTGGTCGAGTTGCGGGAGACAGACCGTGCATGGTGGTCTGTCACGGATAGCAGAACGAGTGGGTGGACGACTGTTCGAGCGATCATGCATCGGTGACGTATGCAGGTCCGAAGGTCTACTCACTGACGGTCGTGCCCGCGAGGGCTGTTAGCTATGGACACGGTCAGTGCTGGGTCATAGAAAGCGGGCGAGCATACCTGCTCTGTCGTGGATGCAACCATACTAAAATACAAGACCAAGCTGACCGTTACCGTCGCGTCTGACGGACGCGCGTTGTGTTGACGCTTATTTTGACTTGACTCTACACGCCTAGTCTACTCTCTCGCAAGATATTCCTTGATACCCTCGACGATGACATGATGATCTTCCCTCTCGCTCGTTCCATCCACACTCTGATACCCATTCACCACGATCACGCCGACGATCCCCTCCACGTTCTTCACCCGCACCGGAAACCCGCCCGGATGAAACGCATACATGGTCGGATCTGCTACTTCATATAGGTGCTTCAATGACTCCGACGTGTACATCGCCTTCTGAGCACGTTGCGTCTGCTGGTCCAGTTGCAACTGCATGCGATACGACGACGCGCCGCATCGAAGCACCACCGCTTCTGTGCGCTTCACCCAGTGCATATGGTCGGGACATCCTCCAGGCCGCGAGGCTGCAAAGAAGAGCAGCTGGGAGGAATTGGCGTGTGCAATGTAGATCATTGCGGGGGACGTGCGCTTTTGACAATGCGTGCGAATTATTGTCCCTAGCTCCCAGGCGACATCGCTGTCGAACGACGGCAGTACACAGGCTTCTTCTTGCGCCTTGACGGATTCGATCTCGGTCTGTGGACTTGCTTGAGAAACGGCGTAATTTGGGTAAGGGCGTACTTACGGTGTACCAGTTGGACATGGATGGTATGTGTCGAACATGGCGATAGTCCCAGTCTCTGGGCTTGAAATTGGGCACAGCCACGCGCTATCAGAAGTGTACTTACGGTGTCTACCAAGACGCGACGCGGCTGTGGATGAGGTAGCAAGCAATCCAATGTTAACGTGAGTGTTACTGGAGTGTGTTCCAGCAAGCCAGAGTGGGGCAGTCCCTGTTCAGGTTCGGGGTACAGCGGTAACCGTCATCGGACCTCTTTTTCGACGTCTGGACGGACGATCCCGCAGCACGTCGCGTGCCTCTGTCCCCGCGTCTCCATACATCAGCGATACTTGGTAGAACGAGGTTTGTCGTAGATGCGTTCATTCCACGCCATATCTAGGTCTGACAAGAGCGGATGTCCGGAGGAGCTGATTGGATATAGATCGTGAACTAAGACCATCCACTCGTACTACATACAATACAGACGACATCGAACGACCGAATCAATGCGTCCCATCCCCAACACGCGATCGAGATCTACAACAGCTACACACCATCCACCGGGGAACCGTGAGCAGAATGTTGAACGTGAGCGAAACTATAACGTTTTCTGATCCCGGATGCTGATAGACCATGAGTCCAAAAAACTAAAGTGATGACAAAGCGAGCGTACCGTCGCCTCGGCGCTTTCACTTGGCCGTTCCGATGCATCGTTTACTCTCGTTGACTAGTAAAAACATAGTTGTCCAGATTGGCGGTATTGTGCTGAGCATGAAACAACCTACTAGACCTGTTCCTGTTCCCTTTGGACCTAAAGGGCTTGGGGAGGAATCTTCTTTTCGATCTAGAGCACCCCGCCCATTATTGGAGGCCCCTGCCTTTTTTTCTGTGATACCCTGTCCACTGTTGGAGGCACCCTCCTTGCGGGCCGTAGTTCCCCCTTCGCCATGAGGGGTATTCCCCGACGAGTCCTCTTTTCCTTTCTTTTCTGCAGCCTTGATACCAGGTAGTTTACGCTGTACAAATGTGTTAATATTAGTGGCTGAAGGAACTCGAGACAAGACGAACCCCAGGTGTTCCGGTGTAGATAACTCGCTAGGATGATATGTTGGATATATCACGTCATTCTATCCGTGAATGGGACTCACTGCCAGACGTCTGCCTGCGGCCATCCTCGAAGGTTTCTCATTCGTTCTCGTTGATGGCTTGGAAGAAGATTGGGGGTTGGCAGCATCGAGCTCATGTGACTTTCTCGAAGACCGAACAGTATTATCCGACGCGGAGGCCTTGTCCTTCTTTCTGACCAGAATCCACTTTTTAAACCTCGAAAGGTGCGACTCCGTTGCACCGATGTGTTCCTCTTGTGGTGACGGCGGAAATGTCACTATCCCTAAGTTTGCGGGAGTATGTGTCGAGTGTATCGACGATGGTGCCTGAAATGGTGTCAATACAAACACAAAAAATAAAGTGATCACCGACGTCGTCATAATCGAATTGATTCTGCCTAGGTTGATTCGGCGGCAACTCGACCTATGTGATTGTTAGAACTTGCATCAAAGAGGAACCAGACGCATACGTCGAGACCACTTGCGTCGTCTTTGCTCCGTGATTCGGCTTCGATCGTACCGGGCTTACCAGACTGTTCCTTGAGTGGAGTCAGTGCTATGGGTATGGTGACAGAGCAAGATGTGTTACTGGAGATGACGAAGGTTCCTCATCTTGCTGTACCTCATGTCGCGTGGATACCTAACGGCGTCAAATGAGTCCAATACGCCAGACTCTGAAAATGCACAGCGCTCACATTGATGTGAGACAGGCTGTTGATGATGATTTTTCCATCCCTTCCACCCATGGCAATGGACCGGTCGTCTGGAGAGAGAGCAATCGACCATATGAGTTCAGGGTGTTTGATAACACTGAGTTGGGCATGTTCCTCGGTGGAATCCCAAAATGTGACAGTGGATTCGGCAGAGTACGCAATGAACTGCGCATGCTTCGGTAGGGCCATGCATTGGTCGTCTTCGGTGTTAGGAAGAAGCCATTCCGAAACCACTGACCCAGTTTCTGCGTCGATCTGCTTGATTTTGGAGTCGAATATGACAAGAAGGCTGTCGTTGAACCAGCAGAGACCATCGTTGAAACACCAGGTTTCTGTGGCTGGGATGTCGACGAGTAACCCGCCGTCGTTACTGTCCCATACTCGAATGGAATTATCAGTAACTGTTGCGATTCGATCACTGCGTGGCGAGTATCTTGCTGCTCGTACCTCATTCTTGTGGATGAGTTCTAGTACGCGTTCGCGAGTTCCAATATCCAAGACGAAGGCCGTGCAGTCGTCCGATGCCACGATCAGTCTTGTTCCTTCGGGTGAGAAATCGATGGCGTAGATGTCGTTGCCCACATAGTATGTAAAGATTTGTTCGTATGTGTGTGCACATACAATCACCTTGCCGCCATGCCAGGTCCCTGCCGCAATGTATTTCCCGTCGTTCGACACGGCGAGACACTGAACGATTCTTGCTTCCATCGTTGCGACTCGTTGACCGTCTTCCACTCTCCATACTCGCACACCTTCGTCCCCACCGCTGATAAGATGCTGGCCGTTCCATGAAAAAGTCAGTGCACGTATGCCCTGACCATCGCTGATTTCGATAGGTAGTGAACGCTCTGGTTTGGTCAGCACCAACACGCGTCCATCTTGGAAGAACGAACCGTTCGTCGATGTGGCCATTTAGCAACACAACGTAGCGGCGAGCTCGTGGTCAATTCACGGGGTGTGGCTTATTCGCATGTAGCCACGGTGTCCTTCCTTGATATAGACCAGTGCCTCGTATTTTCGGCGCTTCTGCTGTGCCTTCAAAGGGCAGTCCTTTCCAATCCTCCGTCTCACGGGATCAACCAGTACCGCTGGACGATTCCGCGAATGCCAATGAAATTCGCTTCACCAACCGATCATCCGCTATGCTTCGCCAACATGTCTAATTCACTCATGCGAGCCGTACGTTTACAACTCCTTCGAGACTCGTCATTCCGTGTCAGCTACTCCGTTTGATCGACCAGCGCCGCCGTCAATTTGAATGCCCCGCATCCTTTTATTTTATGCCTCTTGCTGACAACTTGTGTCAGCAAGGAAAAATTGTGTCTGGCACGCTTCATACCGTTCTGCTCAGTGCTCTTGGTAATTCAAATAACGCCGTATTGACGCCCACTCTACCCATCATTCTCAATGCACGCTGCCCATCTCGCGTGTCCCACCCACCTCGCTCGTCGTATGACCGCAGCGTCCGCATCGACGCTCAGCGCAACGGGCATTAACGAACCGTTGCTCGTCCCATTGAGCGCAACGTCGAATCCGAATGGGAGAGTGTATCCAATGCTGACCATGAAGCAGTACACAGACAGCTCGAGGAGGTTGAGAAAAAGGATTGGAAGATGTTGTCCGTGAACGAGAAAAAGGTTGGTGAGTGTCCTTTGTAGGTTTCGTCGGCGTCGGCGGGTTGATTATATAGATACCCCTTGATGCCCTCGACGATGACATTATGATCTTTCCTCTCACTCGTCCCGTCCACACACTGATACCCATTCACTACGATCACGCCGACGGTCCCCTCCACGTTCTTCACCCGCACCGGAAACCCGCCCGGATGAAATGCATACATGGTCGGATCTGCTACTTCATATAGGTGCTACAATGACTCCGACGTGTACATCGCCTGCTGCGCATGTCGTGTGTGCCATGCTATATGATGATGCGCCCCATCGAAGCACTACCGCGTCTGTACGCTTCACCCAGTGCATGTGGTCGGGAAATCCTCCAGGCCGAAAGGCTGCAAAGAAGAGCAGCTGGGAGGAATTGGCGTGTGCAATGTAGATCATTGCAGGACACGTGCGCTTTTGACGGTGCATGCAGATTATTGTCACTCGG
>JBBPOF010001342.1:0-10705 GCA_038091315.1 Porphyrellus cyaneotinctus | reverse complement strand
ATACCCGCGCTCTTGTAGACAGCGGTGCAGAAATATCTTGCATTGACTGGGCCTTTGTCAGGAAGAATAAACTTCCTACCACCTGCCTCCCTGAACCCATCCTCATCCGAAACGTAGATCAGACAGACAACAAAGGAGGACGAGTCCTCTTCACCACCGACCTATTCCTTAACATTGAAGGGATTGCCCAACGCATCAAATTCTACGTCATGAATTGTGGAAAAGAAAACATCATACTCGGACTCCCCTGGCTTCGCAAAGCAAACCCCACCATCGACTGGGCCAGACGCACCCTCTCCCTCTCCAAATCCATTGATGAATCCAAAACCCTGTACACCCTCTTCGCTGCTGATGACAAACAACACAATGAACGTTTCGTCAAACCTGCTCCCCCACCGCGACATGTCCACGTCACCCCCGAGACTGACCAGGAACTCTATGAATTCCTTGGAGTTGAATCTGAACAACAGTGGAATCACCGCGCCACTCAGAACTATGCCCTCTATCGCGTAATCGCTGCTGGAGCCAAAACGGTTAACCGATTCATCAAATGCGACGGACGAATCATCCCCTCCTCCACCATCACGAAACTCACCCGTGCCACCAAGTTGGCCATGGCTGCTGAACTAGCCAAACCCAAACCCGTCCTTCCCCCTGAATATGCAGAATTCTCCTCCGTCTTCGACGAACCCTCTGCCGGACAGCTTCCTCCTGTCAGACCGTATGACCACGAAATCAACCTGAAGGAGTCTTTCACCCCGAAAATCGGAAAGCTCTACCCCCTTTCCCCTGACGAACGAGAAGCCACAGAAAAGTTCCTTGATGAAAACCTCACTTCCGGAAAGATACACCCTTCGAAATCCCCGCAAGCTGCCCCTTTCTTCTTCGTTAAAAAGAAAGACGGCAAACTTCGTCCCTGTCAGGACTACCGTTACCTCAACGAACACACTGTCCGCGACGCCTATCCACTTCCCCTCATTGGTGACCTCATCGACAAACTAAAAGGCGCCAAAGTATTCACTAAGTTCAACGTCCGCTGGGGCTACAACAACGTCCGCATCAAGGATGGCCATCAATGGAAAGGAGCTTTCCTCACTCACAAAGGACTCTTCGAACCCATGGTAATGTTCTTCGGAATGACCAACTCCCCCGCCACCTTCCAACGGTTTATGAACGACTCCTTCTGCGATATGATCACAGAAGGATGGCTCGTGATTTACATGGATGACCTCCTCATCGCCTCCCCCGACGACACCACCCACACCGAACGCACCAAGAGAGTCCTTGAACATATGAAGGAGCTTGACCTTCACCTTCGACTTGAAAAGTGCAAGTTCGCTACCTCCAAAGTAGACTACCTTGGAATGATCGTCCGACCTGACTCTCTCTCCATGGATCCTGTCAAACTTGACGGAATCGCCTCCTGGCCCACTCCCACCACCGTTAAACAGGTCAGGTCTTTCCTTGGCTTCGCCAACTTCTATCGTCGATTCATCCAAAACTACTCCACCGTCGCTCGCCCCCTCATCGACCTCACAAAGCTAAACCAGAAGTGGAATTGGTCCCCTGCCTGTCAAGAAGCCTTTGACTCCCTCAAAGCCGCGTTCCTCAGTCAACCCGTACTCCGTCTCCCTGATCCTTCCGCCCCCTTCACCATTGCCACCGACGCTTCCAAGTACGCCACCGGCGGCATCCTTCTTCAGGCTGATACCAACGGCGAATGGCACCCCTGCTCCTACCTCTCCCAGTCTTTCTCCCAAGCAGAACGGAACTACGATATCTATGACCGAGAACTTCTTGCTATCATCCGCGCCCTTAAAACATGGCGACACTACCTCCACGGCTCCCCCTTCCCTGTCCAAACGTTCACCGACCACAAAAACCTCACGTACTTCCGCCAACCCCAGAACCTTAACCGTCGACAAGCCCGTTGGCTCCTTGACCTATCCGACTTTGACCTCAAAATGATCCATGTCCCTGGATCCTCTCTCGCTGGGCCTGACGCCCTCTCCCGCCGACCTGATCATTTCCCCACATCCGACCTTGACAATGAAGGTACCACTCTCCTTCCCCCTTCCCTCTTCGTCCGCGTCATCGACGCAGCCATGAGGAATCACATTCAGAAGTACGGGAAGGATGACCCCTTCCTCCTCACTGCTCTCCAGGCCATCAACGAAGATATCCCTCCTCCTTTCCGCTCCCGCCTCACCGACTGGCAACTCCGCGACGGCGTCCTCACGTACATGGATCGCATCTACGTTCCCCCTTCCAATGATCTCCGCCGCGACATTCTCCGCCGTTGCCACGACCACGAGACCGCCGGTCACCCCGGCTTTATGAAAACCCGCCAACTTGTCTCCGCGGAATATTGGTGGCCCGGCCTTCCCCAATTCGTTCAGAAGTACGTGGAAGGATGCGCCATCTGCCAAGCCAACAAAGTCAACACGCACCCCACGTGTCCCCCCTTGTCTCCCATCAAGTCCTCTGCTTCTCGCCCGTTCCAGCAGATCTCCTGTGATCTCATCACTGATCTTCCCGAATCCTCCGGCTTCAACTCCCTTTTGGTCGTGGTGGACCACGGCCTTACGAAGGGGGTAATCCTCTGCCCTACCAAGAAGACTATCACCGCCGAAGGCGTTGCCGCCCTCTTTTTCCACAAAGTATTCAAACGCTTCGGCCTCTATGACAAAATTATCTCGGACCGAGGCCCCCAGTTCGCCTCCTCCTTCGCCAAAGAACTCGGCCGTCTCCTGAACTACGACCTTTCCCTTTCCACCGCGTACCACCCCCAATCCGATGGAGAAACCGAGCGTGTCAACCAAGAAATCGAAACCTTCTTGCGGATTTACTGCGGATCACACGTAACCTCTTGGGCTGATTCCATTACCCACGCCGAATTCGCACACAACCACCGCCCTCATTCCGTCACCGGCAAAACCCCGTTCTATCTCATGCTCGGCTATGAACCCCGTGCCTTACCGTCTGTCCTCCCTGAGTCCTCCGCCCCCGCTGTCGAATCTCGCCTGAAAGCCCTCTCCACGGCCAGAGATGAAGCGTTAGCTGCCCATGAACTCGCACGCCAAATGATGGCCTCCCATGTCCGTTCCCACTTCAAACCGTTCTCAAAAGGAGATAAAGTGTGGCTAGAAGCCCGCAACCTGAAACGTGACCTGTCATCCACGAAGTTCGCCCCCAAACGAGAAGGACCCTTCGTCATCACGGACGTCCTATCCCCCTTATCATACAGACTCCGACTCCCCAAAACTTGGAAAATCCACCCCGTGTTCCATGCCTCCCTCCTATCGCCCTATCATGAAAACTCCGTCCACGGTCCGAATCACCCGAATCCTCCCCCTGACCTTATCAATGGCGAAGAAGAATTTGAAATTGACAAGATTCTACGCCACAGAGGCCCTCCTCATCGCCGCTCCTTCTTGATCCGATGGAAAGGGTACACCGCCGAAGAAGATTCCTGGGTCCCTGAACCCGATTTAGACCATGCCAAGAACATCCTCAACTCTTATAAGCGTGCCCATCCTAAGACGTTCCCTACCCCCAAAGAAAATCCCTCTCGCAAACGATGACTTCCACTTCCAACAACCGCCTCTCCTCCCTCTCTCGTCCCGATACCACCAACGTCGCCCTCCTTCCTACTCCCGATAACATAGATATCATGGAAATCCTCCTCACCGACCCCAGTCTTTCCCTAATCATCGAACGTCAACTAGACGTAAACTCCCCCTTAGATGTCCTCTACCGTGCCTTCAACCGCGCCGCCTCTCTCCGCCACTACACCAAGTACGTCGTCACCCCGGAAGAATTCCCCGTAGACACCCACGTCGCCACGGCCGCACGACTCGCTAAGGACAACGCCCGCGAGGTCACCCACCTCCTCGTCGTTGCGCTCACTCAACTAGGCATGCTGGACTATGCCATCGATATCCATGACGCCCTCCAGAACAACCTAAACCCCCCTTTCTTTCCCACTCGTCGTCTTTCCAACCCTCCCTCCATCCCTCCTCGTCCTTCCACTCCCGCTCCACCTGCCCCTTGGCACCCCATTGATTCCGCTCCTGTTCCACGCTCCCCGTCCCCTCCTTCTTCTGAAGGATCAGTCCACCAGGTCGTACTATGTCCCGCGCCGCTCTCTACCGCCGCCGCTCGCGCCCAAGCCGCCGCCCGTCTCATGAGAATGCAACTCGATGAACCCCTCCCAACCTCTCATCCCAGGTACAAGGACGCTTGTTTCCTCTGTCACCGCCTCAGCCATATGAAACGGGATTGCCAACTCTACGAATGCCCCATCTGCGGCAAATGGGAACCCGGCCACAACCAAGCCCACTGCCCCCGTCGTCCCCGCTCTCCGCGTCGTAACCTCAGTGTTTCCTCCTCGGTCGCCTCTAGTGCCACCTCTCTTGGGTCTACCCTATCCACCAACCCTGCACCCCCACTCCCCGACACTACTGACTCTGATATCTCAGACGTCACCTCGACCCTCGCAGAACCTGGTTGGTCCACCCTCCCCGGGACCCTGTCTTCTCCGCGCTACTCCCCGCGCACCCCTTCCCCTCACTATTCCCTGCGACTACCTCCGCCTTCGTCAGTGACCTCTGAATCCTCGCTGACCCACCCGTCGTCTCCCTCTTGGAGCGACAACAACGACGACCTCTATGATGACGACGCCATCAGTAACATGACTGGTGAGCCGTGCAACCCGGAGTTGTACTTTTGAAGGAGCAAACAACGGAGTGTTTGCATAACCGGGGGGTAATGTTACGATTCACCCCTATTCGTCTCCTTTCTTTCCTTTTTCTCTGACTTAGCTAAGCCCTTTCACGGACTTATCTTTCTTTTTCCTCACGATGACTCATCTCCTTCCACGACCTTCTACGACATTCCACTTGCTTCGTCATCACCCCCCCCTTTCCTCCACGTTCTATTGCCTTCTCTGCCGTTCTATGCCTGCCCTTCAGTCGATTCTCACACCGGCCCTAAGCCCTCGTCTTTAGTTTATAAGTCGCCACGCTGGCGCCCCTTAACCTTAACCTTGGTCTCCTCGTTCTACTCGCATACTCTTGTACCTCGGTACTCTTCCGCGAATACGAACTCCCTTTGACTCTCCGTCGCTCGTCACTGAGTGGACGTCTCACTGAACCCTCGACCGCTCGTGTTGATTGAGTGCGTCCTAGAAACCTCGACGTCCTTGTTGACAGGACTTAACCTCGAACCCCCGTCGTTCCTTTGTCGAACGGACGAATCATCGATCCCTTGACGTGCTGACGCACACCCTACGAGGCTACGCCTATCGCTACCCGTGGTAGTCGTAACAATCACGGTGACATTGAGAATGGATGAGACATGATGAGCAAAAGTGTGAGGTGGATGTATGTGGTGTGGATGTGGATGTATGCCATCAGATTGGAGCAAAGTGGTAGGAGGTAATGAATGTGGATGTATGCAGGTCAGAGCACCTACTCCAAGTCCAAGAAACAATATGCAACACCTTTGACACAGCCCATCAGTCGAGATGAGATGCAGCACCTGTGACATGGTCCATTGGTCAACAGCATGCTCACACAGCCCATTGTGTGGTTACTGAATTTGTGAATACCCTGGTAATGCAGGGTATCATCTGCTATGTTGAAAAGTTGTATGCTGGGAATGCAACTTGTGGATGAGGCATGACAAACGAAATGTTATTCACAATAGCAGATGAAGAGAGATACAGTATGACATGACTACGAGATAAGTACCATATGTATTATGTAAGCAGTACCATAGCAAATGATTCTACTCCAACATCCCACTTGATGGGAACACCATTGCCAGAGCTACAATTCTTTGCTTCCCCCTCATCTCTTGGAAGTGTGGTTGAAGTGGGCCTTTCTTGTTGGTACGATGGAACCCTTGCTTTGTACTTGTAAGTAGATACACTTTATTTCTTGCCTATCCAAGACTGAGGGTTAAATTTTGTTGTTTATGTCATGATACAGGAGACTGAATGCCTATTTGAAAATCACATGGAAGGCGCCCAATGATTAGCAAGGTGGCAGCCTCTGAGCCTTGTGATTTAATTTCTCAGTGAGGAAGGAAAAACCATGTGGGATAATCTGTATGTGAGGTTGTCCAGTCCAAGGTTTGCTCAGCTATTGACAAAGATAGCGCCCCAAAGAGAGTCAATTGTTCAGGAGTACATTCTCCGTACAACCCCCACAACAAATGCTTATTGTACTCTAGGCTGAGAGCATTCATCAGGATGAGCAACCCATTCACATGTCTATCTTGGAAGATCCATTCAAATCAATCCAGGATTGACCATATTGGCATAATGGACCCCACCTGCAACAAGCATGCAAAGAATGGATTCAGGTGAAGTGTCTGCCATTGGTTGTGGCAACATGAACATGAAGGTAGACTGGCAGGTGTATTCTTTGTCTCCCTCAATAATGCTAATGAGGACAAGATCCATGTCAACTCACAGTGACTGATGGTTTTTGCCACCCTCATGACAAATGTCATGTTGTAGTTGAAATCCCTTCATGCAGGTCAAGTTGACTTTCCACAGTTTGTGTGAGTTGAACTTGAACTGGGGCATCATGACTGGCATGGCCCAGTGTTCTGGACTCTCAATTGGTCTTGACAGGTCTTGATGTAACAAACTGATATCAAGGCTGATGCAATCCTTATGTGTGACCACTAGTATGCTATAATATCAATCTCACTAGGGTATATGCCCTCCTCATCTTCACCACTTATTAATCAAGTTCCTCAACCTGTTTCACATCAGGCTGAAACATCTATGCACTGTCCTGGACAAATATTGTCACTTCATGAGTGTCACTCTCTTCTGCAGACTGACACAACAGCCTTGAAGAAATTGCATACATAGAAGTTAGAGACAGTAACTCAACCACAGCCCATGATGTTGAATGTGCAGCCACTTGGATGTTGGCAACCCACTGTGGTCACCCACATCAGAATGCAGTGCCAAATGCCTCCACTCTGTCTGATGAGAAAGCTTGACAGGCTGCCATGTCAAGGGTGTACAAGCGACTCCATATATACTTACCATTCACAAGTGTTGATGAATCACCATGATATTCAGGTCCATTGCCCCCAGCACCTACTTGGTCTCACAAATGGACACCTTCCTGCCCGAACTCTTGCAATACTTCATCCCTTTCTTGCCACTCACCTCACTGATCGCTACATGTGGTGTCAACTCCACATGGCATACCCTCGCACTCACCACTCCTCTCTATCCAACATGCAAGGTCTTGCTCGACCTCTACCTTGCTGCCATCTCCTACCCTAAATTCCCCAGAATTGTACAGGTGCTGCAACCACACATTTGTGAGTTTGACCGTGAGATGTACATCACAGACCTTGCTTTCCATGGGTGCACCCTCCCAGAGCTGTTCAAACTCTGGATCCTGGAGTGGCCATCATAAGCTGTTCACTTTTGGGTGTGGCCATGACTCCAAAAGGACTTGATGGTCCATCTTGAAGGCTACTGTGAATGGAGAAACTTGCTAAGTACCACCCCACCTAAGATTGATACCATCCCAATGCCCAAGGAAGCTACAGGTGTTGGGGTAACATGTCGAGGGCTTGGGTTATAGGAAACTAGACTTCAGATTGGGGGTGGTGTGTTGCGATTATGGTTGATCATCGGTGCAAAGGAGATGATCAAACACAGATGGGCAGGAAGGCTTGTCTGGACCCACTCATATTATGCCAATGGACTAGAGGGGAAAGGTTCTGAATACAACATGCATATCTTCTGTAATACACTGTTCATAGCAGACATGTTGATTGAGTTCCTCAATCTACTTGATCTCACCTGCAGCAATATAACACACACTCTACAGAGATACTATTTTCAAGGTATTCAGTGGCAACAATAGCTAACGTCATTCAATTTTCTGATGAGCCTATTTACTTGGAACGGGTCAGTATAGTAGTTATTATTTTATGTTTGTTTTGTTTCATCTCCATCAGGTTGACAGGCAGCATTGTTGCATTCACATATAAGTATGTGCATGAGTGCTTGAGATTTAATTATGCCTATGATATATATATACCATCAGCCATTCGGATAATAATTGTAGTAATGCTCCTCCTGATTGGATGATGTCTAATTCTTCAAGAGACTGCTCACCATATCTTGAAATTGTCCAATCCAGACCATCTGTTGTTGGTGATGGTGTTATTCTCTCCAAGCTGTTTACAGCTGCCCTGGGGTGCGACGACTATATTGGTAACACCTTCAATACCAACATGACCATCAACCAGCCAGATGCAAAGAAGCATGTCATTCCAAGGGGGAATGAGCAGTGTAAGAGTGTCCACAAGATTGAGGGGGACTGACTAAAAAAAAAATCACAGTGTATCTGAATGGGTTACAGCGACATGCCTGACATAATCTGCAATTCCATCAGTGATGAAGTGAAAGAATGTCAAGATGTTGGGTATCAGAGCTGGCAGAGTAGATCCGTATGCATGACAAGTGAGCCAGTATGAATAGTTGTAACAAATGATGGCCAGTGCATGCAGAAATACCTAAATGTCTATTCAAATAGTAGCAATGACATGACAAAAGTGAGTCATGAAGAAAGGACCTATTGGCAATGCACCCTGCATTTTTCAAACCCAATTCCTGTGCGAGTGGATTTTCCCATCAGAGCTACTGGATTCTGGCAAGTGCCATTGAGGCTGGTGTTGATGCTGCAACATCCTAATGAGTGTCAGCAAGACACCAATGACAACTGGAGGTCCATTCATACCCTTCTGTGCCTTTTACTGTGTAATGCATGTTTGCCAAGAGGCAGATGTACCCAGCTTTGCAATGTAAAACAGTTTCCACTTTTCATCAGTGCCTACCCTATCGAGCAATGCAGACTATGCACAAGGGCTAACAACAATATTGGTTCATTCACACTGAAATGAAAAGCAGGTATGAACTTGTCCAGTGAGGCAAGCCAGTTGATTAGCAGGAACTCATGCTGTCACACTCTGTCCACAAATATTTCCAAATGAATCTGGATCACCACCTCTTTCACAGATGTGTAAGGTAAACAACAATGACATGACAATCTTTGAACACAGGTAACAGAACTTGAGCCATGTCACCCTGTGTCATCTGCCCTGCAAGCGACATAGTGTTCAAAAAGCATCATCTTGCCCTTCTTTACCCATGCATCATCCTGAGGCATGCAAGTCTCCACACATCAAGAAAATCAGACATCAGAGATGCTGTACCCACAGAAAAACAGCAGTGGAGAATCATGCCTTGCCTGCAAGGGTGTGGTGAGTGCCCCTTCAAAATTGTAAAAATGGTGAACTTGACAAAAACTAAGAGAAGGGCAGGAATTGCCCAGTGCTCAGCTGCTGCCTAAGATGGTGGAAACAACTATTTATTCACCTAAGAGAAGGGCAGGAATTGCCCAGTGCTACAATACATTAGCTAGGAATGAAAAACTAAGTAAAAAATACTCACCTCAGCCACTGCCTAAGATGGCAGAAATGACTGAGGTACTTGTAAGCAGGGTGAAGATATATATACTATGGGCAGAGGTATACTCATATTATGTTACCTGCAATATTGTAGTAGTGAACCTGAAAGAACATTTTGACAATTTCCAATACTTCCAATGCTTTCAATGCTTCTGGAAAAGTGCAGGAATGTTCCGGAAGTGGTTCCAGTGGTTCTGGACCTTCCAGTGAATCTGGAAGCATCGGAACTAAGGTTGGATACTGTCACTCCCACTTGAGTATAACCATAGTCCCATAGCCTTGACAAATTTCCAGTGTTGGTCTCTCACAAGTGGTTTTGTGAGTATGTCTGCTATCATGTCTTCAGTTGGAACATAATGGACAATGGCTTCTCCTTTTCCAACAAGGTCATCCCAAACGAAGTGGTACTTCCATTGGATGTGTTTGGTTCGTGCTCGGAACTGTGGATCACGGGATAGGATTATTGCAGCTTGGTTATCATAGAACAGTTCTGTTGGTCCCTTTTGTGGATGTCCAATTTCATTAAAGAAGGTTCGAAGCCATGCCAGATGTTGTCCAGCATTACTGAGTCCAATATACTCTGATTCCATGGTTGAGAGCACAACCATGCTTTGTTGTTTGCTGGACCAGGAAATAGGTCCACAATTACTCATAAAAAGAAAACCAGAAGTGGACCAGGAGTTGTCCGGATCCTGGGACCATCCAGCATCAGTATATCCATGGAAGTCTAAGTCCATGGTGAGCTCTGTTCCATCAAATCTGAGTTCCATGTCCTTTGTGGCTTGGATGTACCTGAGGACACGTTTTGCAGCTTCCCAATGTATCAGTTTGGGTTTAGCGCTATAACGACCAAGTGTCCTAACAGCATATGCGATATCTGGACGGGTTCCAAGCATGAGGTACATTAAGGATCCGATGATGGTGAGATATGAGACTTGGCATCCTTCAATGACTTGTTCCAGAATGATCCGGTCATCTTCTGGATCAGTTGCAGAGAGTTTGGAATTGTGTGCCATAGGGGTCCATACAGGCTTGCAGGTGGACATGCTTGTACATTTTAAGACAGTGCAGGAGTATTGCGATTGAGATAAGGAAATGGTTCACAATTTGCAGTTATGCTTGATCTCAATACCCAAGATGTACTTTGCCTCTCCAAGATCACACATCTTGAAACTAGCAGAAAGCTTCT